>JBCJKH010014928.1:0-26705 GCA_039877255.1 Loriculus beryllinus | reverse complement strand
TTCGCAAGGGAACATCGGGCTTTTGGGGGAAAAAGGAAAAAAACCAAAAAACCCCCCAAACAAAAAAAAAAAAAAACCCCCCCCCCCCCCCCAAAAAAAAAAAAAGATAAAACCCAAAAATCCCCAAACCAAATTAAAAAATCCCACCTTGGTCTGACTTCACAAGCAGAAGGGCCCCCAGGCAAGTGCAAGACAGTAAGAAGCATGCAGGAGCTTCAAGACTACTTAATGCCACTATTTATGTGTTGAAACTTGCTGTTCCAAAGCATCACATATATCAGAGCACTAACATCTAGTTTACAACCATCCAGGTACAGAGGCAGTCCTTTCCACTATTATTTTTGGTTTTTAAACACAGTTTTAACAATAAAGACTTTCCAGCCTCACAAGCTCCTCAGTTTTGTCAGATATATATATACAGCAAGTTCACTGTGAGAAGATCTATGAAAGGAAATCTTCTGTCCCCTAAACGTGACTGATAAATTCTCACATGGAAACAGTTCAAAGTATGACTATTAGGACAGTTCTTCATCAAGAAGTTTGTTTCTTGAATGCAGTTCAGCCATTTCCACTAGCTGAAGTTTGATTTTCTGGTTTACAGCCATGGAGCCAAACGAGGTGTGGGAGAGTTAACCCATTTCTATTCTTGGCTTGTGCTTCAAATAGAATTATTAAACTGAGCTTCAGCTGGATGCTATTCTGGCTCTTCTAATCAAACAGAATGCTTAACAAAGCTCTGAGCACAGCATCTGATTTCCATCTTAGCCCAAGAGGTCCCAACTCAATTTTCAGATTTTGGGTTGAAATGGCAGATGGATGGCGTTGGAGAGAGGAAACAAGTAAACCCAGAGAACCTCTCTTGCCATCACAAGTAGAACCCCCATACATCTCTCCACCTGCAGAAGTGGAATAAAGGTATTTTTTTAAGTCCCTGAAGACCAGCTCTACTAAGGAAGTTTATGATAATATGTCACCAGACAATATGGAACAGAGCCACATTTTAAACATATCAAGAGAAAAATCTCAGATCTTTAAGATAAGCAAGAATTCAAGAATGCAAAAACAAAAAGTCCAACCCAACACAGTAGCTGCTTAGTTTCCTACCACAAACTCCTCACACTCACAAACCAAACCCACGCACATGCAACTTGTTGCATCTTAACCTGATGAGGGTTAACTCCTCACTGACCTGTACACAAAGCAGCGTGGCAGCCAGGTACTTTGTACAACACTTCATGTGGCGAGATGATTAGTCACCAGCAGAACACAAGCTAGACTCATCCAAAAAATGATTGAGATACGAAGCTTGGTGGGTGGATTCTCTTTGAAAGACCACCACAGGTCTTTGAAAACTCCACTGCAAGAGGAAGAAAAGATGTTTAAAGAGAAATGCCAAAACAAAAGGTTGAGAAGTCTCAGATGGTGAGCGGAGAGAAAAGCAGAGGACGAAAAAATTCTTTAAACTGAAAGAAGAGAGATTCAGATTAAAGGAAGAAATTCTTCCCTGTGAGGGTGCTGAGGCCCTGGCACAGGCTGCCCAGAGAAGCTGTGGCTGCTCCATCCCTGACAGTGTTCAAGCCATGATGGACAGGGCTTGCAGCAACCTGGTCTAGTGGAAGGTGTCCCTGCCAACGGCAAGGGGCTGGAATCTTTAAGATCCCTTCCAACCCAAATCATTCTACGACTCTGTGAAATCCAGCTTATTAGAAGAACAAGCTCTTCCCTACCACAGGATTGAGATCACTTCCCATATCAGCTGAAGCCAGGAACCTTAGTAAATAGGAAGCTTTTTTGGTGTATTTGTACACTGAGATGAGGACAGAACGAAACCAGCAGTAGCTGCATTAAAGAAACCAGATCCTATAAAAGCCATGAATATTTAGCAGGATGAGCTGGAGTTCAAGACTTTTTTAAAAAATAAGCTAAAATATTTTGCTTCTGCAGCCTTAACTGCTGACCTGCTACAACCCTCAAGATAGGGTCCAGCTGTGTGGTGTCCCCACTGGATGAGATGCAGGTATTCAAGAGCATTTGGCAGGTGTTGGGAAGCGGGTGGCTGTGGGAAGTGATGACAACACTGTCTGACCCCACAACCTGCAAAAGTGCGTGCAACTCCAGATACAGAAGCCTCGTGCTGGACACCCACATTCAACAAACATCCTCAGCCTATACGCTTACCTCATCGGTTTGCCCTTGCTAGCTCTTGCAGGCTTCCTTCCCACTCACTCCTCCTCCCACTACATAATTCCTCCCCCTGCCAGCTTCCACTTCTCACCCTTCCAGATTTCTCCATAACAAAACTCCTGTGTCACTTCTGAGAGACAGAAGGTTCATCCAGAAAGTCAAGATCTTCCCAGTGGTCCTGAAACTGCTGTGACACAGCAAGACAGGCCTGCTCAAAAGAGCTTTGAGATGGAAGGGGAGATCCTGAGTCTACACTGAGCTGCTATATCCTGTCTGAAGGAAAACCTACTTTTAATAAAAAACCATGGAGGCAGTCCAAGCACTTTGCAAAAAGCAGGTGTTTAGAGGACAGGAAGCCCTGGAGCTCCCAAATTCTGCAGGCCAACAGCCAAGCCCTTCAAAGTAACACAGTGAGGATTTCCATGGGTGTCTTTACTTCAGAGCTCAGAAGGCTCATAGCTTCATTTAGAATAAATGTAAGGTAAGAGATGCTTCAGGAGGGGCAGGGAGAGAAAACAAAGAATTTAAAGGACGCTAATCATGAAGGTAACTAATGTTACCTTGCAGCACTCTGTCCTGCAGTTCCCACCTTAGATTCTAGCCTACTTTTCTTTCTTTCCATAGGAAAAGGTCTATATTTAAAAATCTAAGTTATTTAAATAGAATTTGCTTTCAAAAAAAATTGAAGAGAACATGCATGTGCAAGAACAGATGCTATGCTAAACTACCAACTCAAAATACAGCAATTCTTCACACACCTCCAAGTGTCACAGGCAGTCCAGCACAAGACATTTTTAAGTGCAAGATCAGGCAGGGCCTATTGAAATGCAGACCACTTTCCTTGGCAAAGATTTTTAAGCCTTCCAAGGGGAATTTCCTATCAGTAAAGCAGTACAGGATCACAGATACTGTGAGGAGACTGGAGCCACGGAAGACTATTACTCAGGCAGTACAATCCAAGAATTCTCATTGCTGAGAATTTTTTCCCCTCCTCAAATCTAATACATGCCTTCCCCACATGCTGTTTACCTTGGATCTCTCAACGGGATCCAGGAACAGAATTTTCTTCTAATCAATGTCCATTTCTAGCTCAGTCCTGTCCAACTCCTGTGTCCTGGGCCTGTGCCAGTATCTCATATATCTTTGCAGTGCCAGGCAATGCTTTGGTTGTCCTATTAGCCCCTCCTCCCAGGGGAGAGGAGTCAGTTTTCAACCAGCTTATTGCCACACATTCAGGGCAGCATTTGTTATTAATACTGAATTTGGCAAAGGGTAAGAACACCCCACTTTCCATAACGCATTCCTCACACTGCAGAGCTGAGCCTGGAAATCCTGTTTAGCATATCCAGAACGGTATGTCTCGACTGTGCTGGGCTTCTGAGCCTTTAATGAGATCAAACTGAACGTACATCACCAATCTAGATTGCAGAGATGCACTTCAGTCTTTCCACATGATCAACAATCAAAGGGAGAAACCTCTGCAGTCTGTACAGACCCGTGCTGCAAGGACTGACTTACCACAGGCAGGCAAATATGGTTCTGAAGTCCTAACAGCAGGCCACAGGAGAGAAACTCTTAACAGGCTGGAGTTATCTACCCAGGTAGGATCCATCGCCTCTCACTGCTGCAGGAAGAGAGGGAGGAGGAAGGTGGGAAGAGCAAGAATCTTTATCCAAGGGCTATCAATTGCAGAGCAAGGCGGCAGGATAGAGACCCAGCTCTCTTTCCACCTCCACATGCCCTCTCCCCACAAATGCAGCTGCCACCACTTGACAGGATAAAAGGCGAATTGTTCAGCTTGTTCCTTTTCCATCTAGGAGGGTAGTCTTTGCCAGGGAAAGGGCTGTCAGGTTTTCAGCTGGACAAAGCAATGACAAACACACCCCCTACACTGCCCTTTTTTGCGTATCAGAAAGGGAGAAAAGGAAAAGGGAGAAGGGGAAAAAAAAAAAAAAAAGGTCTGTGTAAACATTTTAAGAGGAGACATTTTGGATTTGTTTTTTTCTTAAGGGATAAAATAACCCTTCCCTATAGCCCCACCCTCAAAGCACTGGTTTTGGAGAGCACTGAAAATGGAGATTCAGAACTGCGCGCTCCGGTCTCGGAAGAAGCCCTCAGCCACTTGTGCTTCTCTGAAAGTGACGGTAATGGAGTTTGCTGTGATGTCTGTCACTGTCACTTCGCTGGGGGGCACAGTGGGAATCCAAGGGAGACTGCCATCCACATCTGCTGCAGAAGGAGAGGCAGATAAGAGCATGTTAGTGGGAGAGAGAGAGGGGGTGATGGAAAAGGAAGGAGGAAGAAGAGAGGGAAGGGAAGGATTGAAAAAGGGTCTCCTTTCTAACAAACAGTGGGTGAAATCAGCCAGTACCAAGTCTGCATGTACAAGGCAAGAAAGAGCATGGGTAAGCCCTCCTCTCAGATGCTAATGGAAAATGGAGGATCACTGCAGGATATAATGGGAAAGGAAGGAGAAGCAAAGGTTTCCAGGAGCACTGGAGCAACCTACGCAAAGGTCAAAAGACCCTGTAACACCACACAGCTCATCTAACCATGCACAGTTCCCTGATAACTCTCACTCCATCTCAGCCCCTAATTTGGCTCTTTGTCAGCAAAGCACACTCATCCAGGTGTGAGCTCACCTGCTTGTAAATGCCCTTCCCTGCTGAAAAGTAAAAAAACCACACACTCTTACACATGCTCTTCAGATATTCCTATGCGGAGTCAAAGGGATCCAAAATGGAGGGTCTTCCTTGTACTGCACCTGCAATGCAGCCTGTGCCATTCTCCCAAAAATCCATCAATACTGCTTCACAGAGAGGTCTCTCTCCCTTTCTTGCATTCCTCCTTTTCTCCTGGATATCTCTACCTAAGAAACCCCAAGCTTGCACCTTCTCACTCTAAGAATAATAAGTCCCTCTGCCACCCAAAGCCTCACTTCTCCCCAGCCCCTAAAGGCAGCCACAAAAATATAGAGAAAGGAAAACATCTCCTCTCCCTGTCACTATACCTGTACTATATACCTTGCTGTCCCAAGCTGAGCAAGGAATGAGAGCCACTTAAGGGTGTTATTTCCTGGCCTCTGTCTCAAATACCTGGGGTGCCTGCTTTCACTTCAGAAAGAGCCCAGTCCCCCCTAACAGTAACTGGAATTCCATGCAGGCTGTGTGTCAAAGGGGAGAGCAAAAACATTTCTCTACTGCCCTCCACTCTTCTTCTCCCCAAGTGCTTTAGAACACAGTGCTTCTAAGGGTGAAGCAGCCCCACACATTTGCTTATTGCCATGATGCAACACTGGGCTCCTCTGTGCTACCCTCATTGCTGCCTTCCTGGATTTTGCACACTGGTCAAGTCCCTCTCAGAAGGGAGGCCATAGTTCTGATACCCAGAACAATGCCCTCTTCCCAGAATCCTGCATAATCCAGCAACTCCTAGCAAGGTGTAGCAGGATTCCCTTAGCTACTACAACCAGCACAAGCCCTGGTTTTCCACTCCTCAGGAAAGCTACGCCTTCAGAAACTCTAATAATGCAGGGGTAGAGTTTCCCTGGTAACTCAGAACTACGCATGCATCCCACAGCCCTCCTGAGCAAGATGCTGGTATCCCTCCCCAGAATGCCAAATGTGGTTGGACATCTCCCAAGCCTACATCCATGCTGCCTACTCAGTGGGATCAAGCAAGATTTACCATCCTCACTTCATCTCTCTCATCCCCTCTCACGTAGCTATATAGCAAGGAATTTTAGAGGACATGGGGTGTGGAGGGGAAAGAAAGGAGGGGTCAGAGGAATGCACTATGGCTTCCTAGTGGCATTCCTGTATGTTCCTGAGGGCAGCACTGTGAGAAGAGTGCTGGTGCCCATGCTTGTCCACTGCCAGCCAAGCTCCTTTTAGCAGGGCAGCAAGCTGAAAACATGTGGATGTACAGAGGCAGAGTTCAGTACTACCACACCTGCCTGTCACCTCTGCTGTGAGGAAACTGTCAGAGAGGAGTAACTTGCAGTATCTTCCACATTTTCCAACCCTGTGAGGGGCATCACTGATAAAAGTCTACAGAGAGCCAGCACCAGAAAGCAGATTAACCTGTGCTACTCATCCAAAGAAGAAAGGAACTTGCAGACAAGAGTGCCACAGTGTGAGCCAGTGAAAGCTGCTCTGATCTGACCTAAACTGTAATGCCAGGATGAGGCAAGCAAGGAGGAAGCATGCAGAGCATCCTTCTTATGCCCCAAACTTCACAGCCAAGGCGTGTCTGGCCTTACCTTCTTTGCTGGTGTGCTGCATAGCCTCCCAGTCCTCAGGGCCCTGCCTGGCCTCTAGGCCCACTGCATCGTTCAGGAAGAACTCACGCCTGCAGTTTCGGCTCTCCAGGCTCGAGATGCGGGGGAACTTCTTCCTTGACAGTCGCAGGTACTTCTGGTTTTTGCGCTGCTTTCGGAGAGAGAATGGCAGGACCGCTCCCCCAGTCTTCTCTGAGAACTCTGCCTGCCCTGCCTTGGCCCCTGGCAGGCTGCTGTCTCCTCCTCCAAACCTCCGTGCAAGAGAGAAGCAGAGCTTCTCCTTTCCCTTGTGAGCACTCCTCAAGTCCATGCCATACAGCCGCTGCCAAGACATCAGGGCAGCAAGGGTGAGAGCAGAAATCTGATAATACAGTCAGGGCTCCCACCTGGGAGCCAGGAAGCTATTTTTTGTTCAGTCCCTGAACATATAGATGAGTTGTGCTGCTTCTAGCACACTGCTTCTCTCACCTCTTCAACTGCCGTCTAAGCTCTTCCTAATAGGGACTTCCTAGGATTGGATGTTTTGCTCGACAACAGTAAAAGCATGCTGGAACTCTGCTTCCAACCAGTGGCTACCTTTAATATGATGGGAAGTCCAAGCCCAACATGAAATTAAAAGAGCACAAAAAACAGGTAACCTGCAACCAGCCAGACCCAAAGTTTCTGAAACCCTAGTACAGACAGCAAGAGCTGTTGTTAGTTTGTTGGGGTTTTTTGGGAAGGAGGAGCTGCTTTGGTTTTAAAAGACAAGTTAGCTGGCTCTTCAGCTAACAGGTTAGATCTAGCTGCCTACCAATTGATGAGTTACCACCCATTTTGTCCATCCAACAGCAAATGGACAGTTTGCACCTCCCTGCGAGCAGCTAACGAGTTAGAAATACACAGAAGAGCAAGAGGCTACCTGCAGTAGGAGACGCTTTGGTTTGGGGCCTCTTTTCCTGTACCCTGATGCACGGTCTCTCTCTTCCCTGCGAAAGAGGAACACAAATCACACCAAGTACTAAATACCACAGGACATCTACCTTTTGCAGCACAGCTCCCTCATTTCTTTGATTAAAACCCAATGGTGACCACTGGACTTTGAAAACATTCCAGAATCACTTCTGGTAGGAGTGAAAGCTTTGCAGTAAGGGAATTTCCTTGACTTAGCTGATCATGGGTGTGTTTAGAGAAACTTATCACCTCGCATCACTCCAGTCCAGCCCTGGACCTGATTAAAACCTAAACTGATTGCTGTTTGGCTTAGCGCTGCTTGTTCTTGGTGTTGTTTCTTAAACAGTGCTAATCAAAGCTGCTTTAACCCTTTTTTGTCCACCTAAGCCAACATCAGGGGACAGAGGTCATGCAGGATCTCATCTTTGAAGTAGGAACAGCATGGGCACTTTATGCACACTGTGTAATAGACACTATTTCCTTTTCTTGTGTGCAGGGAGAGAAAGAACATGCGCCCTTACTTTTCTTCATAAGCCACTACCAGGCGAGGGTCCAAGATATGATCCTCTGGCTCCCATGTGCTGTATCTGAAGACAAACACAAGGCATATAAAGTAAACAGTACTTTAATGAAGTATTCTCTCTGCAGGCCTGTTACCAGTGCATTATGGCCCTGGATACTGTCTTCACAAGGGTCGGTGGGGCCTGCCATGACATTGTGAGAGCTCTGAGGAATCTCAGCCATTCCCTCCCCAAATTCCCACAGACACCACCTCCCTTTCCCATAACATGAAGGGCCAAGCTTCAAGCAGTTCTTTGTAGGAGAACAAGGAAGACTCTCCTTCTCAGGGCCCCCTCCACGCTGTTTGCAAAGCCTGTACAGACACTCAGAAACTGATTTTAAGTCAATCCTAAACAGGTCTCTTCTGCAGCACTCCCTCAAACCCCAAGGAACAATGAGACGTGATCTGATACAGCTTTCTGAAAAATAGGTCTCTCTTAATTTAGAGTGCTCAAGGAGTAAGTATGCTTCCTCACCTGCATTATTAATTACCTTTAATCACTGGAGCCGAAAGTGTTCATTTAAGAAGAGTTTAATTTTTCTCCAGCGTTGGCATTCAACTAAACATGTTTAGACCTGGGCCCTGAGGCAAGTTGATGGCAGCTTTCCAACTATTCCTCTTACTCGACTCCCCCTGCAGATTATTTCTATTTAGCAGAGGTCATCAGTGTTTCTGTACCAGCACAGGAGGAACCCATCTGCCCCGTGGTCAGGGCTACCAAAACTACTCAAAATAAGCTTGATGCTTTAGAAGTAGCCTGTGAACAGTGTCACTCACTGCCCCATCTCCCTCCTCAGTTGCCAGAGAGCTGTGACAGGAGTCAGATGCTCAGGAAAGGACTGAACCCACCAAGAAGACAACACCAAAACCAGTTCCCAAAAAGAATGGCTGCACTTAATACCAGGAAGAGGCACCCAAAACCTCCCATTGTAGAAGGCATAATGGACCACAGGGTGGTCCTTGTGGCGTGTTTGCTTCTAAAGGAAAGGTGGCATGTCTCTACCATACAAACTCAAAGGCAAGAAAGCAAGTCTGAAACCCTGAATGCCTCAGAACATTAATTTTCCTGGAATGTGAGGTCCAGGGCCTGGAAGCAAAGACCCTTCTAGCCCCTGGGGAGGAGGGCCAGAAAGCAGCCACACTCAGGTATGTAGGGGTGCATTTGGATCAGTGCCTTTAAAGAGGGGGGAAGCATTTCAGGATCTTTATGTTTCTGGAAGAAGTGCAGGCTGTGCATGAAGACATGTGACATATGCACATATGTACACAGGGGAGGTGGTTTGGGAATGCTTTTCCCTTTCATCTCTCCATTAGGTAGAAGACAGGTATGAATTAGAGGAGCATTCCTGGAGAATGGATCTAGAAACGAAAGTACAGTTCTTTTGTAAAAGGGAGAAACAAAATGATGAAATTCAGGTATCCCTAGGTGCACTGTATATCAGAGAGTTAAGAACAGCCATGTCTTCATAATCACCTGATCCTTCCCCCCCTCCTTTGCTGGAGCCTCCTGAAGCAACCTAGCAGTAAGCTGTCAATGCCAAGATGCTGTTGAACAGAGGAAGGTTTCCTCCCAGCTGCAGGGATTCTGGCACTCATTCTACAAATTTAAGCAAAATAATAACACGAGGAAGGGGAAAGAAAGCCGCTGGATTGCTTTTCATGGGCAGAACTAACTAAATAAATAAATAAAAGGATCTGCTTTAGAAAAAACAGCCAAACTGGTGGGTGTTGCCTTTTTCTCTGCAGTTCAGTTTCTGGCTTCGCTGCAGTGGCAAAACACTGCATATAAAAAAAAAAAAGAACAAGCCATGGTTCAGTCTGCCACGTGCGCGCGCGCACTCAGAGCTGTATATACGGGTACACACAGCCGAGGCTGCAGCAGAACTGCAGAGAACAGGCACTCTGGAAAACAGATCATATGATCTTCCTTCCCCCTCCTTCTACTCCTCCTCTTCCCCCTCCCCTCTTAACTCCAACACAAGTTGTAAACAAGCTTGTAGCTAGAATCAGATTGTAACTCCTCCATTCCCTGACTCCAGCAGCGAGATCCAGAAATCTGAGGTGCAGGGTACTGACACGATTTTTTTATTAAAAAGAAAAGGAAAAAAGTGAACTATACGTGGGAAAGCAGCAAACTACTGACCTATCCTCATTCCCTTCCATAAAGCCTTCAATGGGAATGATGGGATAACTGGTACAGAGATTAGAAAAAGCAATGCAACGAGGTTGGGAGGGGAATGAAGAGAAACACAACATGGGATGATGAAACAGAATATGTCAGAAAACAAAGATGCCGCATGCTAGCACAGGCATGTGTATGTTTAGCAACAAGGAACAGAGACTGTAGCAGGATGAAAGTGACTTCAGTGCTGAAAGCATCTTGATTTAAAGCAACTGAAACCACTAAGTGAACAGTTAAAAATGGAGCTGGGGGGTAGAGAAGAGGAAAGAAAAAAAAGTCAGTGCTCCTGAGAATCTGGGGGGAAAGGGAAGGTCTTTGGACATTTAACATTCAAAAGAAGGGAACCCTATCATCCCCTTGCTCCCAGGGCAGATGGCTATGCTTTTATCTCCCAAAAGTGACTTTCTGGCACCCCCAGAGTTCTAAGGTACGGCACAGGGAAAGGCAGCAGTAAAAACAAGGGCTGCTTTAGCCAAGGAAAAATTATGCCATGCCTCAGCCTACCTTCTCGGCAAGTGGCCTTATGAGAGAAGGACCTCAATGCGTTTGTTGAAAGAGGATGGTGCCTGACAGACTAAAGTACATTTCCCAACCTCTGCCAGCGATTAAATAAGGCTACTTAGAAGGCTGAAGCAGCCTAAGAACTGATGCACACTATATGGCAACTGGCAGTCAACTAGTGCACAAGGTTACATTTTGACAGCAGAACTTACAGTCAAGAACAAATTTACCCTTTCCCACCACCACCAGAGAGGGGAAGCTGCTTATTTACACAATGCGCTATAAACCCTAAGGATTAGGCACAAGGATTAGACATACAGGAACACATTTCAACTACTTGCACATCAGGTACAATCAGTAAGGACTATCCTAGTGGGCCCCATTTTGCAGCTGTGAGGATGAATCCATAAAAGCAGTCCCCCTCTGCAAGTGCAACTGTGTGTGTAATGTAGCGGTACCCACACACACTATGTACACACACGGTTACAAATACAAAAGCAAAGCAGGGCCCCATATGGGTTGGCCAGGATGCTGTTCTACTAGACTGCTAGCTAACATAGTAATATTCTCCAGTCATCTAATTCTTTCAATCTCAAAGCATTTTACAGACTATTTAGGCACAGAGCAATCACTCTTCTTCAGAGGCAGCTTCATTTTAATAAGTATCTGTAAACAGTGCATAGCAATGCTTTAGAAAGACTTCTTTTTGCTTCTTTTTTGCAACATAGCAACCAAAGCAAAAGCAGAAGAGGCACTCAAAATAACAGAAGGGTCTGGACAAGGCAGCATGGCAGTAATTTTCAAAGGACAAAGATCACCTGCATTTGGCTACAATCAGTAAATCTGAAACATTACCCCTTTCTGCTTGTGAATTGCAGAGGGGAAAGGGTAAGACAAGACCATCAACTTGTTTTCAATTTTAAAAGACTACATACAGCTCTAAAAAATAAAGTGGGGTCCTCTTGGTGCTGACTCAGAAAAGCAGAAGCCATTTCAAATTCAGAAGAACCAGGGTTCCCTGTCAAACTCATAATGAATTTGTATCTAGAAAGCATCTCAATGGAACATTTCAGTAGTGGCAAAACCCAGTCAGAATAGACAGGCACACAGTTTGTATCCCTCAGCTGCCTGTCCGGAAACAGATTTGGTATTGGTTTGTGGCTGTTCGGGTTTGTTTATTGTCACTGGAATGAGCGACAAGACCAAGATGCACAGTTGCAAAGGTATGGTGTAAGCTATTATTGAGTATTAAAGAAACAAGAGTGAAAGACAAGCAAAACAGGACTTACTTGGGGGGCCATCCTTTCCATTTCACGAGGTATTCTACTTTACCCTAAGGGCGGAAAAAGGAAGAAGAAAACAGGTGAACTCCACAAACAGATATGGGCTACAGCAAGAGATGCAACCGATCACCAGGACTCTGCGACTGAAAAGCTCATTTTCCATTGCTCTGTTTTCAAAACAAAGCCACTTCCTCATTAACCTACACTTGCTATACCTTTCTCCCCAGAAAACGGGCACACAGGGGGATTTGAACACACTTGAATTACCATCAGCTCAGGATCATACTTTTGCAGACACCTTGCAGACAGGACCCTAAGAGCCAACCAGAGAGCAAGACTATAACGATTCCCACTTTTACAGGCAACCCTACAAGAAGTCAGCACGCAGAAACACGAGGGGGAGATGTATACCAGGAGCAAGTGTCAGAGGAATTTATTTTTTAAGCAGAGAGCAGAAATACAGTATTTCAGACCCTATGAAGCATCTCTTTGACATGTTCCTTTCCAGCTGCTACACGCTTTACACAAACACTGTTCCATCCATCACAGCCACTCAGCCTTTCGACCCAAGCAGACAGCAGCTCAGAAGTTCAGTTACTCATTTATTTGTTCACTCTAAGTACGAGATTTAAAAAGGAAAGAAGCGTAGCGATTGGAAACCATGTTCAAGGCCTTCATGAGCAATGCATACAAGTATTAAAACCTTTAATAGCATCCTGAGGGGCTCGTCAAGCACTTCCCAAAGCACGGCACAGGCCTTCACGCATGCAGGATGACCATACCTGACAAGCCGCTATTGCAGCTGCAGACACCTCTACACGACTGCATAGCAAGCAAAGCACCTGCCCCAGTACTCGAGCCAGAGAACTGATTTTGTTTTTCTCGCGGGGAGCTCAGTAGCTTCATAGAATCCCAGAGTGGTTTGTGTTGGAAGGGACCTTAAAGCTCACCCAGTTCCAACCCCCTGCCATGGGCAGGGACACCTTCCACCAGACCAAGTTTCTCCAAGCCCTGTCCAGTGCCCAAAGCCCCTTCCCCACGTTTGGAGACGCTGCCTTACAAGAACTACCCACCCGAGGCCACAACACGCCGCGCACTTGCGGGTTAATGCCCACCGCGCCTCACCACGGGCGCCCCGAAGCACCCACCCACCCACCTCACCGGCACCTCCCACCGCCACCACACACGCGCCCCTCGCCCGCCGACCCCAGCCGGGTGCCGGGGCTGGGGCCGGTGCCGCCGCAGCCCCGTTACTCCGTGCGTGGCGACGGGAGGAAGGAAGACGGGGCGCTTAATGCGAGGCACGGGTGGGGGGGGTTGTCCCGGTGAGCGTCTCGTCCCCCCTCCCCTCCGTGCCGTCGGGGCCCGCCCCGCCGCGGCAGCAGCCCACCTTCCGCACGCGCTTCTTGCGGATGCTCTCCACCGCGAACACCTGCTCGCCGATGGCCGACAGCTCCATGCGGCGGCCGGGACGGCGGCGCTGCGGGACGCGCCTGGCGCGCGGTGGCGGCGGTGGCGGCAGCCGTTGCCCGCTGTCGGCCGTTACCCGCCGCTCCCCCCTTCACACGCCCCCTCGCGCGCGGCCGCGCCCCCTTCCCCTCCCCCTCCCCCCCTCCCGGCTTTAGAACCTGCGCAACGTTTTCCCCGGCGCGCGCGCGATCGGCGGGGGAGGGGGGGGCGGGGGGAAGGAGGAGGCGGGGCTCGGCTCGGCTCGGCTCGGCTCGGCTCGGCTCGGCTCGGCTCGGCTCGGCTCGGCTCGGAACCGGCCGAAGGGACGCTCCCGCCGCCCCGTCTCAGCCCGCGGGCGGCTCCCGTCCCCCATCCCGTCTCCTTCCCGTCGTGTTTACGAGCGTTTCCCGCAGAAACGGCCCTCGGCAGCGAGTGTTGGGGCGGCACGGGGTAGCCGGGCGGCACGGTGTAGCCGGGCGGCACGGGGTAGCTGGGCGGCACGGGGTAGTTGGGCGGCACGGTGTAGCCGGGCGGCACGGGGTAGTTGGGCGGCACGGGGTAGTTGGGCGGCACGGTGTAGCTGGGCGGCACGGTGTAGCTGGGCGGCACGGGGTAGCTGGGCGGCACGGGGTAGCTGGGCGGCACGGGGTAGCTCGGCCGCCCGCTGCAAGCGCCCCATCGCGAAGCGCTGAGGGGCTCTGAGGACAAGGCACACACGTAGCGCTGTGACACGTCAAAACGGGCAGGAGCTAAGGCCGCCTCGGCGGGGTGGCTGAGGTGTTCCTGGGTAAGGTACGAGAAAATCCGAATGTCGTGTCCGGTGTGCACTGAGCACCAACCCGCCGCACAGAAACGTGCCTGTGCTGCCCAACCACTGCATTAAACAGCTGAGAGTATTATTTAAGTCCCCTGAGACATTCTTTTTCACCAGAACAGGGACTTATTCCCTGTATATGTATATGTTCTCCCACAAGCGGGCTCATTTGTTCCTCCGCTGTCATGGGATGCTGTTTGTATGCAAAGTACGGGACGGGGTGAACACTACTGTACAAATGGCAAACATTACGCGAAAGGAAGCCTACAGTAAGACCGAGTGAATGTTAGTTTGGAAGCGTTCATTTCCACACAACATACATACCCACTCTGTACCTGGGGATGCAGTAGCTGGCAGAGTGCTTGTTCGTGCTGCAGCCGTTGAAGAACTCAAAGTTCACTGTTGGGGAATTGTGGCTGCTGGGCTAACCATTAAGCGGAGCTACCTGTTTATAACATAGGTTTGGTTCTGTGCCAGCATAACATTGGCTGTTCCAAGGTGGGTTTTTTTTGTGCTGTGTTGCAAAATAATAATCATGAGAACAAAGCTTTGATCTTTTTAATCATTTTTTATATTATGCCTCTATGTTGTAGAGGGAATAGAGAAAAGTAAGATTTACTTTGTTTCTCAAAATCAAGACCTTCAGAATAAAAAAAGCAGAGACAGAAGAAGATCAGAACATTTCTCTGAATTGCAACAACCTGTTTGTAATCCCTTTCCTTGTGCTTCAATCCAATTACTGTGGTGCTGAACCAGAAAATGGAAGAAACTGTGCACCAATGACCACCTTAGGATAAAATAAAAGAAACAAAACCCGGAGTCACAGCAAAGTTAGTGATAAATTGTTGCACTTCTTAGCATGGGATGTTTGCAACATGTTATTTAACATGTGTCTTTTTAGAGGTCAGGAATTTATGTATTTCAATATTAAAGAAACTTTGTTAATGAATACTAAAGGAGTTCTCAAAATGAATCAAACTGCTTTTTGATCACAAGTGCAGTACTCCTTTTATAAATAGAGGAATACAACAAGAACCCACGTGCTCAATACCATCAGTACAGTTTCCGCACAATTAGTCCCTTCTTTCTTCCTGCTTTTCCGTTTTATCATGCCAGCAACTGACCCAAGCGAAGTCTAAGTAGTATTTGCACCAGTTATGAAACAGGTTTCCAAGAAGCACTCCTTTGCCTGACAGGACGAGTGATGAAATATGCCCACAAGATACCAGCGCACAGCAAAGTTCCAGGCAAATCCCACAAGATAACAAAAACACGTATTCCTTCTTTGCAGGAGGGGTGTTTCCATGCAAGCCCACCTTCATCACAGGGGCTTTATTCTCGGGTGCGGTTGTCCCAGCCATAGTGAGCCCTGTGAGTAAGGACTGCTCTGACCACAACTCCACTGCTTCCCCCAGTGCCCTCAGCACCACAACAGGCTGCTTGTGTCTCATTTTACTTTCCAGAAAATGCTACTGTCTCACCACAGTCTGGTCAGGGTTGTTTTCAGAGGGTTTGTTTGCCTCTTTGTTTGGGGTTTTTTTGTTTGGTTTTGGGGTTTTTTTTCTTCAACATTTTTTGACAAAAGTGTTACTTTTTAAAGCTGTTACACCACTGTTGCTGTTCATTCTACTAATGGTTCTAGTGTAATCCGAGTAGGCTGGTGGTTTTTTGCATTGATAGTCAAAACCTGAACTCTAAGGTTGAACAGCGAGAGCATCTCCCTTCCTCCTCCTCGATCACAAGTTCTGAATTACTGTTAAGTGAATGTTACTAAGCCATGTGTAGGGACTAGAAATAATTAAGACAATTTAAACAATCAAGCTTTTTTTTCAGACCTTGCAGCCTGTTTTAGCAGTACTTTAAAAGCCATTCTGTGATAAAAGACCTTTTCTAAAGTATATCAAGAACTAGATTACAGAAATCTTTATTGGAGTTGTTACAAGTAATTGTACAGTCACACTAATATATAACAGTGAACTCAATGTGCAGAAAACCAAAGCAAATATTGAACCTTCCTTAGTACAAATTCAGAGACCCAGATCCAGGAGCCTTTAATCAAAATTCCAATTAACTTCAAAGAGTTTTACTTGAGTAAAAATTGCAAGCAGAATCTGTACAGAAAAAAAATTACCATTTTAATTGCTACTAGCCTGATTAAATGATTCAGCTTCCACTTGCTGCAAGCAGTTACATTAACACTAAAAATTTATTAACATCCATTTATATTCTACAAAGCCCAATCCTGCCACAGTTTTTTTTTTCCCCTTCGTGTATTTTTTTCTCTCTCCAGAAGACTGCAGCAAAGATCAGCACGGCTTCTGAACAACCCCGCGCATCCGTGAAGAAATGCTGCTTGATGAAGCTCCAAGAAATGACCTTGCAGCAGGAGCAAGCCTCTGCAGCCTGCGAGAACAGTGCTGCCATGACTCTGTAACGTTGCGAGGGCTGACAGCCACCATGAGCAGTTTTGTCGATGCCGTTTGCGATGTACCACTGACTTGGTGGCTGAACTGGCCTCTCTGCAGTGCTGTATGTTTAATCCTCAGTAGATGGCACTCATCGTGCTGCTCTGCAAGTGCAGGTCCATTTTATACACGGAGCATGGTTTTGGCAGGCATCCTCATAACATGTCTTAGAAATAAAGAGCAGCAAACAGGCATGGTCAGTGCTGCCCAGGTCCAGAGAGGAGCCCACTCAACCCCGTGAACTAGCTGGAAGCACGGAAGCACAGGCAGGATACAGGGGGTATCAGCTCAGTTAAGCCCAAGGGCACCAGAAAAATTACCCTGCTGGCATGCCCACATCAATTAGTGCTTTTAATGTTAGTTTCTTAAAATCCATGGGAAGAATGCAGCCAGTTGGCAACTCCTCTTGAGGTTTTGAAACAGCAGCCCTTGAAAGAGCAGCCAGTGAAAGATGGGTTTAAAGCTGCACTTCTGCTGTGTGCCTCTCACCTGGCATTGATCCACTTCTGGCACAGGGATTTCACGACAGTGCATGGGCAGTGAGCCACAGCCCCAGTGCAAGGTAGTGCTTTGGTATGTGTGTTGTGAGGGGTTACGCAACACACACAAGGAGGACAAATACGGAAGCTCCATTGCCTTAGCCAAAGGAGCTAGTCCTGGAGATTAGAGGAAAGATCATGTGGTCCAAGCTTATGTCCCTTGAGAGCTCTGGTTAGGGTCTGTCATGAAGAATACTTTCCGTGGGTTCAATACCATTTTGCTTAATCCTTAACTTCTTTTTGCTCAGCGTGGGGTTTCCATGCCTGTTACAAGGCATACATGACAGTTGTTGACTTCAGCCTTTCATCCTCTTTAGATCAGAGCCCCCAGCATTTCTCTTTCATTGTGGATATGTCTTGGGTACAGATCTGAGGTACCTGGAGCACCATCTAAGTGGCATGGTAAGCACTGAATCCCAGGTTGTGATCCTCTGAACTGAACACAGCACAGCTAGCACTCGTCCCTTAACATCACCTCCATTTGGTGGGCAGCACCTCTGCACCTTGGCTCACACCCAGCTGCAACTGGGAACCATGAGGTAGATGTTTCTTCCCAGTCTTTCTTGAAGAGCTTAGCTATTTCCAAGAGCGGGATCAGTGCAGAAAGCAGCAGCTTCTAATTTCCTTTGAAAATGCTGCCGGAAGAGGACGTGTTTTCTTACCTGTTAAGCAATAGTTATAGCACACACCTAACAGTGCGGGTTATCAAGGTACGGCCCCTCCTTTGTCTTCAGGGCTATGAAATCCTATCTTATGGGAGACTGCCCCAAACACCAGTTTAGTACCTACCTCAAGAGCAAGGGGATTACACATTCACCCACTGAATTTGTCTTACTTGGTGCAAGATGAATTCAGTGTTCACTGGGCTAGGGAACGGGTGTGACATGTCTCACCTTCATGGTCATTTTCCTGAATAGGAGGAGATCTCTGTCTTGATCCCAGTCCCTGACTGTGTTTATATATTATCCAGTGCCCGATTCATGTGAAATATCTAGATGGGTGCTACTGAAGCTGCTGAAACACCGATCTCTGCTTTCCAAGATAAACACTTAGCTGGAGAACAATCTTCCTTCCCTCTGGGCCACTTTAACTGCTGAGTACTTCTGTGTCACAGCAAGAGTGAAGTGTGCCGGTTTGGTACACAAAGCACACAATTGAGATATATTCCTCTACAGGGAGCTGTAGTAGGATTTTCAGTGCTCTGAAGCCTAGGCTTGAAGTGTGGGTGGGCAAGGGAAAATAAGTGCTTTTGTGGTTTGTTTTTTAAAAAAACATTTTTGTGGTTTCAATAAAATTGAGTTCTGTCGTTTCAGTTAATTTGGGTTTTGTTGTCTTGGTGAAAGTCTGCCCACCTGTGGACATATGATATGTCTTTGAAAAGCCTTGGCTTCCACATTCTCTAGAAAAACTTCTTCAGCTGTTCGCTGCTTAAAACTTCCAAAGACTCCCACTCTCATGTATGATCCTCTTATGGCACCCCCTGTCTGTAGAGCATCCATCCAGTTTCTTTAGAGGACTATTTGCATGTGAGACAGTGCAAGTCCCCTGTTCCTTCCACTGAGAAGGGGCCAGAGTTGCAGAGCTCACTTTCTTCACACTCAAAACCCTGTAAATTTTGAAAGACTTAAAAATCAGGTATGGGGCCAGAGTCTGTTTCATACTTAAGCTGATGGTTCAGCATCTGCACAGTCCATGATGTGATTGGCTTTTCAGTTCAGATCTCCTACTTTGGTGCCATAAGCAGGCACCCAGTTTTCAGAGCGGGACATGTCTGGGTTATGCTCTTGGGGTGCAGGAGCTTGGAGGTGGTCTTCATCCATATCACAGACATGCCATGTTAAACCATGTCCTGCCACACACCACGCCATGTGGGGTAGAGCAGATGAGGCTGGTGGGAAGAATGCATTTACAGTCCCCCCTGGCTGAGGAGAGCACTTAGTTCAGACCTCCCACTTTTCGGGACAGTGCTTTGCCCATATAGCTGCCATTTACACATATGCCACGCTCTGTGACAGCACCTTATGTGATTCTATGCCTCCTTAGATCAGCAGAGGCCAGAAACTCGAATGCAGTCTTGGGAAGCATCTCAGTGTCTTGCTCTCTGGGACCGAGAAGGCAGTTGTTGTGACCAGCACAAAGCTTGCACTTTGTGTGGAGCATTAGTTCTCCTTCTCTTTGATGATTTCCTATGTCAGACCCAAACATCAGCTGTTTTCTTCCTGAAGGAATGTCCTTTAGGCCCCTTAGAGCCATTCCTCTGGTGCGAGGGGTTAACCGCCTCATCCTCATGCCTGACCACTGTCCTCACCAACCAAACAGAGCCCAGCTTCTGCCTCCTGAAACAAATGGGAGTTTGTGGCTTGTCACTCAGGAGGGTCCTGAGGCTACACAGGGAAAAAGCTGGTGAGTCCCAGGAGGAAGGTGCAGGTTGCACCCTGTCACCTCTCTGCCCTGTACCTTAGAAGTGACACAGAGAAAGCAGTTACTCTTAATTTGTTACTCAACTACTGTTCACTTGTCTTGTGTATTTGGGCTTGGCAGAGAGCTGCTCTGTGGCTCCTCTGCTGCCTAGTTGCTGGGTTGTGAGGATCAAATTAAGTAATTTTTGAAGCACTGGGAAAGGAACGGAAGGCATTGGAGAAGGAGCTTCTGCGACCACCTTCGCCTGATTTCCCCGCATGTTACAGCAGGCGTGCGGACTTCGAACTTGTTCATTAGGTGTTCAGCTTGTTCATTAGGTGGCACTACAGGCCCAGATTTCACAGGCGAGAGCTGTCCCCAGAGGGCTCCTTTGGGGCTGGTTTGTAGGCTCACAGCTTCTTTGCCCTATTTGCATACATTTTTCCTGGTGAAACACGCTGTCCTGACAAACCCTGGGAGAACACAGAATTGGGATTGCAAAAGCAAGGCAGCCGCAATCAAGACTTCTGAAACAGGCGCCCGGGCTTGAAGTCTCCAGGAACTGCACGTGGTGGCCTGGAGCTGCTTGGTTGAGGTAAAACCAGTTCAAAGGACCTGCAGTCCACCGACCCGTCACAGCTGCACCAAGGCCATGCAAAGAGCAGAGCTGTGGGGCCGCTGCTTTGCCCTCATCTGGGAGACAGCAGAGCCAGTCCTCTCAAAAACCTCATCCCTTCTCTTACCATGTTCTGTTCCTGGCAGTGTTCAAGGCCAGGTGGGACAGAGCCTTGGGTGACATGCTCTAGTGTGAGGATTCCCTGCCTACGGCAGTGAGGTTGGAACCAGATGATCTTAAGGTCCCTCCAACCCAAACTATTCTATGATTCTAACTGCCAGCAGAGAGGCCTCAAAGGCTGCTGGCGATCCAGAGGCATGTGGTCTTTGAGAAGAGGGCACCATGACACCGAGCCTGTGCCTCCTGCCTCTCCTGCAGAGCCAGCAGCAATGCCTGGCTACTGCCCCAGGGTGTGGAGCCTCCTGTGCTTTTGAGTGGAACATACCTGAGACGTCTCGGGTTGTGCCTCTTCCACTGAAATATCCTGAACTGAGCTGGGGTAGAGAAGGTGCCTGTGTTCTCTTACAGCCCTACCAGACACCTTCTCCCTCACCTTGATTTCCTTGGCATTTCCTTGGATAAATGTTTACACAAGCTTTCAAAGCCAGGGAGTGTGTGGGAAAGATCCAGGAGTGCTTCCCTTGAACAATTTGGTTTGAGGAATTTTAAATCTTTCCCCATGCTGTCAGTTATTCCTGGTCCGGTGCAGTCCTGGCGAAAGCCTGGCTCTACAAAGGCACACATGACTTGGCTGGCAATTGCCAAGGTGCTCTGCCAGAGCTGGGCCTGAGTTCCTCCATCCCAGCTGGCAGCACCAGGTCAGTAACCTGCAGCCTACTCAGTGCCCCTCTGTCTGAAGCTGAAAGATAAATGCCCTTGAAATCTGAAGTAACCATGATAATTTTATTTTGAACAGGAAAATGGACTGTTTTTTCCCCTTATCTAATTGATTAGGAATGTCAAATATTCTTTTCTGTACACCGTGCATGCCTCTTATTTATATAGGAAGCAGCTGGTCTAGGGATTGAGCCAAACGCTTTTTTTTTTAACTAGAGAAAATTAAGCTTTCTTTTGGGGCTGGGGAGCGTGGGGTGGCGTCACTGTATTTCATTGTGAGTTGACAGGTAGAATCCACCTCTCTGTTTTTCCCTCTGCGTCCTGACATGTCTCTGGGAAACCCTCACCGTGTCCCTGCTTCAAAGCAAACTGCAGGTGTCTGAGAGAACAGGGGCAACGAGGGACCACCGGGACACGGTCAGGCCAAAGGGATGTTCACGGCTCAGGAGTCGTGCCTGAGAGCCCAAATGACATCAGAAAAAATGTCTTGGCTTTTGTCTGGGTGGATTTCTGTCCGCTTCTATTTCTGCACATTGCTGAGCAGTACTAGATGTAGCAGTTATTATCTAGAGGATGACATTAGCTCTGCATCGCATGACTCTCCAAGTAATTCCTTTCTGTAATGGGCTTAAAATGGAGCGTATGTTCCCGTTTTTTCTTGGTAGGCAGTTACGCTTCCCATCTGAAAATATGCAAGCTCATACTGCATTTCATAAGGTTTTCTTAGGAAGAGACTGAAATTGCAGTGTAGTTAGATTTGTTGCTGAGGAAATCTGTTCATTCAGCCTTATTGACAGATACAGCGCTGTCTACTTGCAAAACGCAACAGAGAGATGGTTCTTGGTACAGTTTGGGTTATTGAACCCCCCTAAAAGATGTAGGACTCTGCAGAGCCAGTAGTCATCATAACACCTACCAGTTCATGCAAAGAAAGTGGCCAATGAATATAACTATTTTGTAGGCTACACATGTAAATTTAAACATGAGGAAAAACAGTTGTGGATGTGCTATGTCCCAAAGCAGCCTGCTGCAGCTCTGCACGACCACAGCCAGCGGTTCTGGGAGTGGGTAGTTTGTTAAAGGTGGATATACAAAAGAAATGGCAATGGAAACACTAAGAAAGGCCACATATTGCATGAGGAATGTAAAAATGTACCTCCAGTAGCACCTCTTTTCACAGAAGGTGAGAGCAGTAATGTGCCCTGCATTGGTAGATAGTTGAACTAGCAATCTTTCATTCAATGTGGGCTTGGATCACCTGCAGGACATTTAAACCTCAGTGGAGAGAGCTGGGAGATATCAAATAAACAGGGCAGTGTCTTATATCTCCTCTTAAAAATGTTTGCTTGACTTTTTACCACTCAGCCATAGCTGATGTCACCACCATTGCTTCTCACTTTCTGTGTTACAGATCAGCTTGAGGGGTTTCCTTCACACACCCCAGATGTGTACCTGCCTCCATAACCACAATGGGATCTTGCTGGACTTTGCCATTACAGTTAGCAGAGCAGCCACAAATGAGGTTCAAGAGAAGGGGTTAATAGAGCCAGAGGTGGACTTTCCCAGTCAAAACAGCACTTATGCCTTGTGCCAGGTTGCTATGGGAAGTGGTTGTTCTGATAGTCACCTTAAAAATACCTCAGCCTGGTGAGTTGGCACTGATAGGCTTTCAACAGGCTCACATGTGAGGCGTTCCACAATAAGTCAAGCCCACCACTTACCTATACAAGCCTCCAAGCTTGAGTCCTGAAAACCATTGAAAATGCTAGTTGTGCAGCACTTCCAGAGCTGTTTCAAAGCTGAAGTTGTGGATGTCATTAGGGCCAGAAGGACACTCAAAGCTGCCTCAAAGCTGAATATTCAGCAGTAACTGAGCTGCTGAGTGCTGCTGAATGATCTCGTAGGGATGAGGCAGCTGAAAAGGCTTGACTTCAGCTGATCTGGCAGGAAACCCTGGGATTTGTTTAATCAGCTAGCCAAACAACCTCCCGTACTTTCTCCCTTAGCAGAGGAGGCCCAGTAACAAACATCATGTTGGGTAAAAGTTTCCACCAAGTCCTCCCCAGCAGGAAGGAGATCTGCCAGCAGTGCTGCTCTCCATCACGGAGACCTGTTCACAGGGGCTCACCTAGGCATAGAGGCAAATATGGTCAACCTGGCTGCTCCCAGCTGGCACAGGGACATGTGTACACAGTAATTCAGGCTCAGTGTTTGGTTTTGGCTATTCCAGGTTTTGACTTGTGTTATCAGGAGCTGGTGAATTGCCAAAGGTTTGGCAGCTGATAAAAACAATTGCTATGCCAGATCCAGGGGAAACCCCATGCTCAGGAGCAAGTTGCTAGCCCCAGCAACTCTTTCTTACATGCTTTAAGGTTCCCAAGGGACATATTCTTTGACAACACTGTCGGAGGATGACACATGCTCTGCGTGTTGAGCAAGCTGGATTTTGCTGAGGCAGTGGTTCCCATGATCATATTTGAGCACAACTAAAGCCGTTAAATAAATCAAGACAGGAGTTGTGTTTCTGGACTTGCTGCTGCTTGTCATACACTGGCACATTGTTCTCCTGAGGTGGGATTCACTGTGCTTGGTGTTTGCCAGCTAAAAATTAAACATGTTAAATTGAGCTGACTAAAAATGAAGCAGTCAAACATTAGCAGCCCTTGTTTCTTTCTCTAGACAAAGCAGAGGATTGAGCACTGCCACAGTAGGAACCATCCCAACCTGAAACAAATTAAGCTAGGGAATTGCGTTGCTCTCTGGATATGCCCATCTCACCCTGTTGACTATCAAAGGAGCTGAAACAGCTGGTTCAGACTGCAGAGACAATGCTGAGGTATCTGCAGCAAGGTGAATCCCACTGTTGGCCAGGAAGGTGAACCTCCTGCTTCAGTGAGTGATCAGTTACCACAATACACGGATGGATTTGCATGTGCAAGAAGAGCCCAGCAAGCACAGGGGAAGGACAAACACGTAGCCTTCTGTGGGGCTGTGTGCTGCATCCCAGCTCTGCTTCCGTTTCCTTCCTAATGACCTCCCACTGATCCATCTCTAAAACCTCTTTGACATGGCTAACGTTTGCTCAGAACCTGGTGTTCACTAACCAAGAGGTTCATTCTGGCTGCTGATGTGACTGACCACATACACCCTGTGCAGGGAGCAGGTTTGTCTTCTGGGAGGGAGAAGAACAGACCAAAACAGTGCCAAAAAGATGTCACCTTCACAAGGCATTTATATGAATATGAATGCATCACCCAGAGGCAGGACCTGACATCTGAGCCCAGACAAAGCAGGTAGGTGGGACCTTGGATCTGGGTTTTCTGGATTTCCTCAGGAATGTCAGCACGCAAAGTCAATCCTTGGAACAAATGAGGATTTGAACAATTTAGGATTTGAACAAGTAAGTTTGTTCAACTTAGGACATCCATGGACACGTATGACAAATGCCTACTTAGACCTGCCATCTGCAGGTCATTTCTTCTTTTCTTGTGGCAGGATAAGGCTGGCCACTTGTGAATGCTGTGAGCCAGGCATTGAGCCTTGTCAGTAACAGAGATGGTGGTAACAGAGATGTGCCACATCTGTGAGCACTCAATAACTCTGTCCATCCTGTCCAGAAGCCTGTAACCTCATGTAAGAAAATAGCAATCTGGGGGGACCCATTATACAGCAGAAGGAATGCCATTTTGTGTACTAAGACCCCCATTTTGATTTAAAAAAGGACAACTCCTTTCTTTCTTGCATCTGCTATTTAATCAGAAATCCCAATAATCCTCAGAGCGATACGGATCTGATCAGCCCCATGAAGACTGTTGATTGACACCGCCAAAAAATGAGAGGCGTGGTGTCTCAGATGCTAAATTTCTCAGGAAAGAAGTTTGAATAAACAAGAACAGTTTTACTTGTATTCCCCCACAACACAGACATTTAAACACAGCCGGTTGGGTGCCAGTGTCACTGGGAAGAGAAATCCCGAAGAAAAGAAAGCTGAGCGCAAGCCAAATGGGAACTGAGAAGCCAAGGCATAAGTAACAGGGGTTCCCCTCGTCCCAGCCTGGAAGACTGGCCAGGAATAACATGAAACCGTTCATCCCACGCATGAGGTATATTGTTTTGTTTTTCTGTTTTATTTAACCTGGCAATGCGGCACCGTATACGATATGACCACTGTGATTAGCTTGCACGGATGTCTTCGTAGCTTGGGTATGGCTACATGGGGGTGGCTTGGGATGCCTGCTTTGAAGAGATCCCATCCGGTGAAGCTGCTAAACCTGGATCATGGTGGTGAGTGGCAGAGGCTGGAAGAAGCTCCCTGCAGGAAAGAAGTCAGCGGGTGACAGGCAGCCCAACTGCAGGGCCCTTGCTCCTTGGTGGTGCTGGGAACGCGGGAGATCCATGGCAGCAGGGATGAGCAGCAGTCCCCAAGTGCTGACGCTACCGTGACGGGAGCCATCCATGCTGACCGACCCCCACACCACAGGGGAGAAAAACATAAACCAGCCCAGGAGGGCCTTGTTGCGAGAAGGAAGTATTATTTAACGTGCATTGTGTTGGGAAAGGAAAACAAGGGTCCTGGCGTGGGGCCAGATCCATTGGCCTCTTTTTTTTTTTTCTCTTTTCTTCTGGGCAATTGTTCTAGCGAGGCCAAGTTTTTCGGTTGTGCTTTGTTTTGTTTTCTTTGGTGTTTTTGGAGTTGACAATGCACCGGGTAATTTCTCGGCGCTCTTCCTGTGTTTTGGCACAGGGGCTGCCCGAGCACTCAGCCGCGCTTCCTGTGGCAGAGACACCACCACCACCACCACCACCGTCACCACCACCACCGCCAGCACCACCACCACCACCACCACCACCGCCAGCACCACCACCGGTGGGTGCATGGGCTGCATTCTTTGGCGAGTGGGGTCTTCTCGCATGGCCCATGGTTGGGGGGCAGGAAGGGGGGGCGGGAGCCGGGGCAGCGGGTGAGTCAGTGTGGAAAGGCAGCGCGCATTGCTGCGGGGTGACTCACCAGCCCTTAGGAAGAAAAAATATGCCATAAAAAAAAAATTAGAGCTGAATTCTTTCTGGGAGGTAAACAAGGTCACGCAGCGCGGCGAGATCCTGTTTACCTGAGACAGGACGTCTTTGCAGAGCCCGTCCTGGAAGCGGGGATTCGGTGTTGACATGAGTCAGGGCGGTCGGCACGGGGAGATGGGGCTGGGGACACCGCTCAGCCTGAGGGTCCTGTCTTCATCATAGCATGGAGGGGTCCAACTCCCACCATGGAGATGGGTGCTCCCCTGTGCGGAGGCTCACCCTGTAGCTCTGCGCAGAAGAAGGGCAGGGGGTGAGGGACCACTGAGCAATGGCTGGCGTTTGATGCTCACCCCCAGCCCTCACCGTGCCGGCGGCCCCGGCAGCTCTCACCCACTGCTGCCCGCTTGCCCCCGTCACAAGTGGGTGCTTTCCCTGCAGGTCCGCAAGGAAGCCCCAGGGGCCACACGGTTAATCAGAGCCCATTCCAGACGCTGACTGAGTGTTTTTTCCTGATAACAAGACGTGTGTGAGTGTACATCGCTCGGGTGAATATCCTGTTCTTGCGACCGGCTGGAGAAGCAGGGGGCAGCCGGGGGGGGGGGGGAGGGGGGGGAAAGGAGACGGGACAACGTGCCAGGATTTTCC
>JBCJKH010014927.1:0-11852 GCA_039877255.1 Loriculus beryllinus | reverse complement strand
GCTCTAAGGTCTCTCTGGAGCCTTCTCTTCTCCAGGCTGAACAAGCCCAGCTCTCTCAGCCTGTCTCCATAGCAGAGCTGCTGCAACCCTCGGAGCATCTTTGTGGCCCTCACTATGCTAAAAACTTTGGTGAAAATGCTGGTGTATACGGTTTATTTTATTGTACAGTACAAAAATAAGGTAAATTTATCTGGGAGCCCTGCGGGAAAAAAACTTGGGCAACCTTTTTGGGTCTGGCCTCCACCAAAGGCCAAACTTCAGCTGTAAGCAACCTGATTGTGGGGTTTCCAGCCCTTGAGGAGGAAGGTTGTCTTCTCTGGCTTCAGGCATTTCTGCAGATGCATTGCAAGCAGTTCTCTACAGCATCTGGATTTCCAGTAGTGTCTTGTAAGGAAGTGGATGCACTTGGCTTCCAGTTCCTACAGAAATGCCAGTCGCTACTACTGCAGTATCTGATGTGTTCTGCAGTGTGCCCTGCTCTGAAGACCTGACCATCTGAATGCTCTGCCGCTCTCGGAGGAGGAGGAGGTTTGCTTTGCCGTGGTGGTGGATCCCTTGCACAGACCTCAAACCCCCAGCCTGGGAAGGGCGGGTGGGTGAAGGCTGGGATGAGCGGCGGGGGCCTGGCCGCAGGGTGGGCTCGGCTGCGTGTGCGGGCAAGCAGAGGGAAATGAGCTCATTTCTGCGGCTCTCCCTTCTGCAGCCGCTTCCTCCTCATTTACATCTCGCACGCTGGCAGCTGTGGGAGAAGGAAGAGCCGCGACCGCAGGGATGGAGCTGCTTGTACTGGACCTGCCTGCGGGAGCAGAGCCAGGGTGCAGCCTCACCCCCCAGCACTGAGGTTCAGGAAGTGGCTGCGGCTGAGCCGCTGACCAGCTCCCCTCTTCCCTTCCCGAATGGCCTCTGCTCTCAGAAACATGCTTTTGCTTTCTACTAAGACCTATTTCTGACACCTTCTGAGTCTCATAGAGGGTACTTGCATCTTCTGGAGACTAAAAGGTCAAAGGGATCCTCTATGAAATTAGAGGAGCTCCTCACTGGTGTCTAGATCTTCAATCGAATGTCCTTCAAGCCCAAGGATGTAGTTTTCCATGGTGCTGGATGCTCACCTGAGTCCGTGTAGGCTCACTGCACATGTTCAGTCTGGTGGGGTTATTTCCTTCCCCTCCTTCCTGAACTCATGCAACCCCAATGTCTGCAGGTGTCAGCAACCAAACCAGTGAGTTGCTGCAAAGGCAAGTGAGCAAGCTTTGCTCAGAACAACACAAAATTAATTCTGAAGCCTTCTTTGACCCCTTCTTTTCACCAGAACACCTGGCAAGAACTAGCAGACTCCTGATGGCTGAAAATTGGGGAGTGAAGGTGAGCTTGGCTGTGGATAAATGGGTAATTGTAGAGCGAGACCATGCCAGGAGCATGGGCTATGATGGAAAGTGAGCAGGAGTGTGGGGGGTAGAATCGGCCCAGTGGAGGATGCTCGGGCTACAGGGGGTTCCAGGCACATGAGGTGCTGCTAAACCAGAGCCTGAAAGCTGTAGTTGGTGGCTAAATGTCAGTACTAGCACGTGTTTCCTTGGGAGAAGACTGAGCATGGCAAGGTAAACAAGCACACAGGTTGTTTGGCTGGGGCAGGGGGGAAAGCAAAAGATTTTGAAGCTGATTATAAATTGCTGATTTTTGTCTCTTGATTTCCCCTGCAAGAAACACACCTAAGGGAAGCTGTGCTTCTTGCAGAGCTCCAGTTCAGCTGCAGCAGTGGGCTGCAGAGATGCCGTGCTTATGTACATGAATGCATCTATGCCATCCTGGAATGGGACATGTCCTTAGTTATCCCCTGGTGATAAACTCTGTGGAGTGTTGAGAAATTTAGCCAGATGAACTTCAAAAGCTGTAGCTTAAAGTTAAGTTGCCCATTTTAGTTTTTCCCTTTTGGCGATGTAATGTACAATCTGTTTTCTTTTTTATGTTCACAGTTCATCTTAAATTGGATGCAACTGCCGCTACCAGCAGCTTCTGAGGTATGGTAGACCTTCAGCTTCCCAGAGCAGGTGATTAAATTAAGTAGCTTCTTGATACGTTCACACTGCCTGTGCACCTTTCAGCCAAGCAGCTAATGGAAATTTGGTGTGGGATTTAAAGATAAAAGCTGCATTTTCTTTAATTTTCAGAGTCGTCACTGACCACAGTGCCTGAGAATGAACGGCTGGAGGGAAATGTTGGTCTTCACCCTGCCACCACTCCTTTCTTTCTGGGGAGGTCCAGCAAGTGAGATGCTGCTGTGACAGAGTCGGTTGCTCCAGCCTACCTTATGTTTTCTGTTTGCAGTTTCCTATGAGCCTGGGGATCATGATGCTAGGGGATTGTGACTGTTTCTGTAGGTATTTGCTGAAGCCCTCCCAGGCTTGTTTCCTGGAGCAGCTGGTTCATCTCCCTGTCATTGCAGGGGTGCTCTCTGCATCCTCTCCTTGTCAGGCAAAATGCTGGAGACTGAGCGTAGCCGGAGGCTTTGTGGGGATGCTTTGCACCATCATCCCTTGCAGAATGACTTGCTTAATTCTCTTCAGTTCTCCATCGCAGTGGGAGAAGCAGCAGCCCATGGAGAAACATTTTTGATTTGCTTTGCCCTGACCCGTCCGAGGCTGTGGTCCTGCTGTGGTATGGGCTGTGAATGACCCTTCTCTTAGTGATTCCACTTTGGAAGAAATCACATTTCTTGCAGAAAAGCAAGGGGCATGCTAAGGTGTGGTGATGGGGTTGCTGTTTTCTGTTGCAGTTTCCCTTTCCCATGGGGTTCTGGTGCAGCAGCCCGGGGTTGACCAAGAGGCTCCTCTCATGTTGCAATGTTTCTCTTGGTTTGTGCTTGGCAATTTGAGGGTTGTTAAGGGAAAAAGATGATTTGGAGGAAGGAAGAGGTGGGAGGAATGGAGGAAGCTCAGTGGGTGGAAAACTGTACGGGGATTCCCAGTCTTCTGCAGCTGCAGGAATTGCTGCTGTACATGTGAACACTGCTCCAAGCAGCTGAATTTTCTTCAGTGTAATATACCTATGCTGCTGAGCTGGATTGGAGCTTTCTGAAGAGGTGATCAAAGAGCAACCGCTGACAGCTCGATCTCTATCCCTTTACTGCGCTGATGTTACAAAATAGATAAAACCCTTTCAAAGCACACATCCACTTCTTGCCAGGAGGGCTGGGGGCACAATGCTGCTTCAGAGGAAGAAGAGGGGAGCAAGCAGCAGTGTTGGGATGCTTTCAAAGCCACATGGCTGCAGGATGTGGGGAAAGTGTGAAATGCAGCTCTGCTGCCAGATGCCCCAGCGCTGAGCTGATGGCTGCTCTGTGGGACCAGCACTGGTGTGTGGCTGCTTTCTGTGGAGGACAGGGTGGCCGGGTGCTGTGGGGGCTCTTCCATCCCATGGTGCCCTGTCAGTGAGTACTTTCAGTGCTGGGAAAAGGGGAGTTCACTGGCTCGGGTTTGGACAGTCAAAGCGATGATCTGGGGATGAAGCAGGGGATGATGTACATTATTTCCTCTCCCAGCCCTTCCTAGGCTACAGGGAAGAAGATGGATTGACCTTTGGGACATCAGCTTGTTTGGTGGCACCATATGAAGGAGATCTCATCAGAAAGTCACCTCTGAGCTTCCAGATCACCAAAGAGCTGAGTATTATCACAGGTGAGAATGCTCAAGGTTTACAGCTCCAGGACTTTCCAGCTCTGGAGTGAACCTGTGCCAGCTCCTGTGTCTCTGAGCGTCAGATGAGTGGTTTCAGTGTGGATTGGGCTTGTGGCAGGGATTTGGGAATGAGGAGTGGGTTTGTAATCATTGACTGGGCTCAGCTCTTTGTGTGACCTTGAGCAACACCATGGGAATTTTGCCCTGTTGCAGAGCTTCTGCCATCTGCTCTGGTTCACTTGAATGAGGAGCGCTTCTCTCTTTTCCTTCTTGATTTTTACACTTCAAACTTCCTTGAAAATGGAGGAAATGAAAGCACAGGGCTTTGCTGTGAGTGACATGGGAGAGCTCAGGATCCTTCCAGAGAAGAAATGAAATTTAAAGTGAAAAAGGCAGAAAAAAGTTCCTCCCTCATCATTTGTGTTGGCTGCAGGAGTTTGGGGGCCACTTGGTCTGGCCAGGCTGGGACGTCCCTTGGTGGGATGCTTGGTGTGCCACAATAACACTGTTGATCTCCCAGCTGCTGCAGAAGGTCCTGCTGGATGTGGAGCACAGACATTCATGGCAGTACCTGCTGATCCTACCAGGCAGGGTCATGTTACAGAGGTGAATCCTTTCTCTGTAGTTTTGAACCCTTTCCCAGGTAGGTAAATCCAGGCAAACTGCTTTTCCCCTCGGCAAATGGGCTTGCTGTGGATTTGGGTGTGCACGAGGACCCTGGGAGGAGACATGGGGTGGGGAGGGAGACAGAGAGCAGGGATGGATGGGGATGAGTAGGAATGGGCCTCCCTGTTCATATTGCCTTGAAATGTGGATTTTTGTCTGGCTCTGCCTTGGCAGTTGTAGGAAAAGCTATTTATGCTGATTCACAGAGGGATCGGCACTTAGGAGGTCTCTGTATCTGGATGGGCTTGACTTGCACCCTGGGTGCTGGGTTTGCTGAAATCCCAAGCAGCCCCAGGAGACACAAAGGTCTGTAGGTGTTGGGATCTGAGCACCCTGAATCTCACCTGAGCTGGTCACTGGTGTCCCAAAGCGGGGACTCCACATCCTGGGACATGTTCAATCTCATCTGGGAATGCAATGGGAAATAACAGTGCCTCCCTCTTTCTGTGAGGAAAGGATGTTCCTTGGCTCCTGTTGAAGCCCCTGTACTGGGCGCCAGAGGCAAGCAGAAGGCTAGAAGAACACCACAGCAGTATTTGCCAAGTGGGGGAGTGCTGCCCAGCCGGTGGCTTTTCTCCAGCACCAGAAGGGTCAGTGGCACAGCTCTGCAGGCAGGAATCCCTCACCTCCACAGTCACTAACCTGAAACCCTTTCACTGCTGGGACTGCACAGAGCAGTCTTGGTGCAAGGGCTGGCCCCAGTGCTGGCTTGTTCCCAGAGCAGCCAGGAGCTACAGGGCCCTTGATAAAGGCTGCTTCCCCTCACATCTCCCTCCCTGCCTACCCGGCCCCCACGGTTCCTCCTTGCTGGGGAGCTGTGTGCGAGTGCATGACCCCAGTTGTAAGTGCTGAGATCAGTAAGCAGAGTGCCTGGCCACGCTCTCTGCCTCCATGTGACTGCAGTTTCCGTTGGCTCCTTCCGCAAAGGCTATATTAGCACTGAGTGAGAACGCGGGTGGGAGAGAAAACCCAGCGGGTTGCACCTACCCTTGGCCCCAAGAGCATACCAGAGAGGCCACCGGCTGCAGGATGAGCTGGGGCCAGCCCTGTGCACTACCCCACGCAGTGAGTAACTGCCCCTGATACCTTTACCAGGGGAAAGCCCTGCCGGGGGGGTTTGGGGACCCCCTTTGCCACCTTGAATGTGGTGGCCATGCATCACTGATGCCCACGCTCCCAAGAGCCATGGATGTGTGGGCCGGTGCCGGTGTGCTCCCAGACCTCTCACATGTGGGCTTCTCTTAGGGCTGGGATTTCCTGCTGGTGCTGCTGTCGCTGTCCTGGCTGGGTGAGCAGCATCCCAGCAGCTCCAGGGAGGAGCGTGGGAGAATGAAGGCTCTTCTGGTGTTGGGGGAGGCCAGCGTTAGGTGGCAAAGAGGCTGAGCTGGGTGAAGGAACCTGTGAGCTGCCATGGAGGGATTCAGGGGCTGAAGGCCAGCTGGAGCCAAAGTCCTCATTGTTTTGGTTGCAGTGAGGACAAAGCAGGGTCTCCTGCTGCTGTGTCTGGTGCAAGGTGCTGCTGGAGAACACAGGCTTGGGGGGGTGCAAGCTGCTGAACATCAGCTCCAGCCTGGGGAAGGGGGCTTCCTTTCCATCCCCACCAGAATAATAAATGCTGTTTTGAGTTATTAAAACGCCAGCTTATCGCTTTAGGCTGTCCCAAGGAAGGAGACAACCCAGGATATGTTCCCTGCTCCCTCTCTGTTAGGAGGCTTTGACTTGGGCTGCCAAAAATAACCCCATTTCTTCTTCAAGCACTGGCAGTTATGAAGGCACCACTTGCAGAGTCCTTACTGAGAATTTGCTGCTCATTTGCCTGAAGTTCATCTTTTCCTCAGATGCAAATGCTGTCAACTCCGGTTCCACCAAGTTAGTAACAGGGCACCTTGTGCTGGAGACCCTCTGCTTCCTCAGGAGAGAACCTCCAGCAGGGCAGGTGCTGAAGGGACTTGGTGGTTGCTGGGCTGGTCTCCCCTGGGAGAGCATTCAGCACCAGAGGCAGAAGACACAAGCGCTGGCATGGGGGAAAGCCTCTTCTCGAGGGTTGCAGCTCAGTGGTGTTTGTGAGCAGCTGTGCAGTGACAATGGTGTCTTTCCCACGTGTGCTGGCAGCCCAGTCCCCATCCCTTCTTTTCTCCTGCCCTCCAAGCTCTCCTGAGTGGACCCCCAAGGGCTCCTGATGGTGTGGGTGGGCTCAGTGCTGGGTCTCTTCACCACTTCTCCATGGGCAGCTCACGGTTGCCACCAATATGGCCTGTTAGGAGCCCATTGCCTCTGAATGCTCCTGGGGCAATGCTGGAAGATACGTGCTTGCAGGCAGCAGCCATGGGCAGGAGGCCTGCTGTGCACAAGGATCACCACTGACATGATGGACTCCATGGAAAACCTGTGCTTTTTGGGAAGAGCAGTTTTTGACCTTCTCACTTCTGTCTCTGTCTCTGCAGGAGTGCTGCTGCTGACATGGAGGCCCCGCTCCCTGATCTCTTCCTGCTTCTGGTCCTCCTGGCACTGGGATGGGGAAGCGGGGCAGTCACAGCCCGGGCAACATCTTCTGGCAGCTGCAAGCTTGTAAGTCCACCCTTACAAACCCTCACCCTTCCAACTGCTTGGGCTTGCTCTGACAAATCCCAGGTGCCTCAGCATCTTCAGTCCTTCCCCCTCCCAGCTACTAGCTCAGTGAAGGACTGGACTGGGTGCTAAGGGTCTAAGCATAGAGCCACCTCCTCCATCCTCACTCTGCTCCCCAGACTTCTCCCTTCCCATTTCCCTCCAACTCCTGCCTCTGAAGGTGACATTACATATCCTCTTGCTTTAGGTGCAGAGCACCATGGACTGCACTGGGAGATGGCTCAGCTCTGTCCCAGGAGATCTTCAAGGTGATACCAAGGAGCTGTTGCTTGATGACAACACTATTCAGGTCCTGGGCAATGAGTCTCTGCTCTCATACGACCAGCTGCGGTGTCTCAGCTTGACCAAGAACCGGCTGGAGCTCATTGAGACCGGTGCCTTCCTCAGCAGCCAAGGCCTCCATGTGCTCTCCTTGGCAGACAACCTCCTCTTCACCAACTACTCACTGACAGCAGCTGCTTTTTCTGCTCTGCCAGCTTTGAGGACGCTGGATCTATCTGGAAACCACCTCACTGAGGACATGGTATCAGTTTTGGTCTGGAACCTGTCTTCCCTGGAGTCCTTGTCGGTGGCCAGGAACTTCATCATGAGGTTGGGCTCATCCATCTTCACGAACCTGACACAGCTGTTAGAGCTGAACCTGGAGAAGAACTACATCTTTGAGATTGATGAAGCTTTCACAGGACTGCAGCGGCTGCAGAGGCTCAACATAGCTTACAACTACCTCCCTTGTGTAGTAGAGTTTGGGCTGACCCAGCTCAGGGTGCTCAATGTCAGCAACAATGTCATTGAGTGGTTTCTGGCCCTGGAAAGTGATGACCTTTTTGAGCTGGAGGTGCTGGACCTGTCCCACAACCACCTCCTCTTCTTCCCTGTGTTGCCTCGGCAAAGCAAGCTGCACTCCTTGCTGCTGAAGGACAATGAGATGAATTTCTACCAACGCCTTCCCAATGGCACATCTCTGGCGGATGTTACAGTACAGTTCCTGCTCATTGATGGCAACTCCACCAACATCACAACGGTCAGCCTCTGGGATGAGATCTGCCACAGCAACCTCTCCTCCCTGCGTCTGCTAGACATGAGCCAGAATCAGCTCTGGTACCTGCCAGAGGGTTTCCTGGCCCAAATGCCTTCCCTGACCCACCTGAAGCTCAACCAGAACTGCCTGGAGATGTTTCACCTGTCTGAGAGGGACCCTTTAGCCATGCTGGCAGAGCTGGACCTCAGCCAGAACAGACTGGTGGAGCTGGGGGTGGAGGAAGGTGCCAGGGATGTCCTGCCCAACCTGCAGCTCTTCAACCTCAGCACCAACAGGCTGCAGACGCTTCCTCCTGGGGTTTTCACCTACACCAGAAAGATCGCTACTGTGGACCTCAGCCACAACCAGATTGACCTCTGTCCCCAGCCAGTTGTTGCAGGTGAGGCAAAGAGTCCCCCCTGTGTGGACATCAGGGGTGTCAAGACCTTGACTCATCTCTCCTTGGCTGGCTGCGGTCTGAGGGGACTAGGTGGTCACCCCTTCCGGGGAACACTGCTGATGCATTTGGACCTCTCCGACAACCATCAAGTACTGTCTGGGGACTTGGGGTGGCTGCAGGACCTTGCTCTGACGCTGCAGGTGTTGTCTCTGAGGAACACCAGTCTCTCCTCCACCACTGTGGACTTCTCTGCCTTTAGCAGCCTTGTGCGCTTGGACCTTTCGGGGAATTCTTTGACTGCCTTCCCCACCTCACTGGGTGCCCTGAAACTGCGCAGCCTGAACCTGCGCAACAACTGCCTCCCGGCTCTGCCAATGGACATGGTGCAGGCACCACTGGGGAAGAGCCTGCGGGAGGTCTACCTCAGCCATAACCCCTACAACTGCTGCACGCTGGGCTGGTGGGACTCCCTGCAGCGGGTCGAGGGCTTGCGTGTCCCCGACGGGCAAGAGGTGACCTGCAGCTATGCCTCCCGCACACTGAGCCCCAGGGCACTGCCTGAGCCCGTCCTGCGGAGCTGCCGCTGGCAGACGGCCGATCTGGCCCTGCTCTACCTGGTGCTGGCCCTGCCGACCTGCCTGACGCTCCTGGTGGCCTTTGCCATTGTCTTCCTCACACTCAAGCAGAAGCTGCTGAAAATGGTGAAAACTCGGTGCGGGGCATCCAGCTCTTGATGGCTGAGCAGTAGGAGGAGGAAGGGCTCGGGAATGCTGAATGCAAGTGAGTTGTCAGGATTGCAGGCAGTAACCCCTCTGAGGTGGGTGAGACGGGGATGTGGTGGATGGAGGATCCAGGGGGTGGAGGGAGAGCTCCTGTTCCTGCTGCAGATGCCCTAAGGGTACCTGAAGGGTCTGGTGATGGAGCCTGAGGCCATGCTGAGCATTCTCCCAAGTCTTCAGCAGAAACTATCAGCTGATGTTGGCAAGAGTCAGAATCAGAGAATCAAATGGTTTGGGTTGGAAGGGCCCTTAAAGCTCATCCAGTCCCAACCCCCTGCCATGGGCAGGGACACCTTCCACCAGACCAGGTTGCTCCAAGCCCCGTCCAACCTGGCCTTGAACACTGCCAGGGGTGGAGCAGCCACAGCCTCTCTGGGCAACCTGTGCCAGCACCTCAGCGCCCTCACAGGGAAGAATTTCTTCCTCATGTCTAATCTAAATCTCCCCTCTTGTCAGTTTAAAGCCATTCTCCCTTGTCCTGTCACTACAGGCCCAAGTAAAAAGTGCCTCTTCAAGTTTCTTGTCAGTCCCTTTAGGCATTGGAAGTTAGTCTATGTTACTCCCTGGAGCCTTGTCTTCTCCAGGTTGAGCAAGCCCAGCTGTCTCAGCCTATCAAGTTGAGCAGACATGACACCAAACACCTCTTGGGCAAAGTGGCATGGACAATTTCCCCCAAATATGTTCCCTCCACCCTCTTTTAGGCTGTTCCTTTTATTTATTCACCCCAGTAGCCAGCTCTCTCTTGCAAAACATCCTCCAGGTCTGCAAACAGCTTCCATGAATTGCTCTGGGCTGGAGCTGCATCACCAGAAGGGTTCTGTGGCCACAGCTCCAGCAAGCACACAGGCAGCCCTGGGTATGCACCCCAGTGTGTGTGCCGATAAGCCAGGTGTTGTCAGCAGGGCTGAAAGACATGTTTTGGGATGTGTTGCTTGGTTAAGTCACAATTCCAGTTAGAAAGTTCATTAAAAATAGTACAAGCTGCAATGATGTAAAATACTGATCAAAAGACAGTAGAATAAATTAAATCACTTGCAGTATTTTGTTGTAGATTTGTTTTTCTCCAGTAACTGCTGGATTAAACAGATGCAAAGGAGATGAAACAAGAGAAAGCCTTTCTCCCTGTTGCGTATGCCCTGCTTTCTGCTCCCATGGGCTGTCGGCTCCAGCGGTGGCTGGGGTTTGTCCACCCAGCCCTGCTCACAGCAGTACCCGCACTCTTGTACCAGCAGCACTACTTGGGGAAGTGCTGCTTTGTTCCTCGGAGGGTTACTGTGGGTGGAAATGAGAAGTGATGGTGGTTTGTGTTAACTGAAAAGCCCTGCTGGGACCTGGAGTGGCTTTATGCTCATGGCACCATAGGGCTTTTTCCAGTCTTGAGAAGATGCAGTAAAGCTATTAAGATAGACTAATGAGGTAGAAATTATAGTGTGATAATGGGTTTATTTGAGAAACTCATCAGGTTTCTTGTCCTTTCTAATCTCTCACTACAAGCATTATCTACTGGTTTGAGTTGGGAAAAATAAGAAATTCACTCTCTACACTAGAACTTAGGAAGTCTTTAAAATATCAAAGTCCTTAAAGTGTTGCCTCTTCAGCCTGATGCTATCAGTAAAAGGCTACATTTGTCTCAACAACTACAAAAAAAGAGTCTCTACAGCTTGATCTATATTCCAGTACTACAAAGAATGACCCTACAGTAATGGCTCAGCTACGGAGTATCCAGGCATAACTTCAGTGCAGGATCAGAGAATTTCTGAAACTGTGTCACCAATGGTTACAATTTTATTCATAAGCAGAGAATCAACACCTGTCCGTTTGTGCAGCCTCCAGCAATGATATTTGGGTCGCCTGGACTGAACTGAAAGCAGTAGATGTCTTCAGGACACTCCAACAGTAGCTAGAAGGAAAACCAAAATAGTTGAGAAACACAAATCACTCAGATTGCTTGTTCTCTTGTTGTTTAAGCACCTGACATATTGAAAAGTGCTGATGAAATACCTGAGGCTGGATGGGGTCAGAAACACTCCAAAGAAGTATTGCTGACTGCTGCAGCAAAGACTTGTCAGAAAGGTGAATGTGTTCTTCATAAGAAAGCCTCTGTCTTGCTGACACTGCAATGATCCCTGAGTGAGAAAACAGATTTTCTCAGAAGAGATAATTCAACATTCATTATGCTGTTAATTATTCTGAGTGACTTGTACCTTCTGAATACAGTGAAAAACAAAACCAAATCCAACCCCAAAACCCACCCATGTATCGATATTGTTCTTTTTACAGACGAACTCTGAGGAAATTGGTTTTGTTGGTTTCAGTTATTCAGCAATGAGCCATAGAACCTAAGCTTCATGATAAAATTCAGGTGTTTTGCTACTACTCCTGCATGGGGTAATACTGCACCTGAAATGATGGGACAGGCTTCTAGTGCCCATCATGAAATGAAATCCTCTGTAGCTGAATTTGTTTTCTATGGAGGCTCACGGCAGCTGCACCCACCCTGAGAAAGCCCTGACCAAAGCCCTCTTCCCACCACAGAGCTCATGAAAGCTCCCCACATGCACAGCTCTTGTCCTATACACGTGGTGTTGGTCAGAGGGTGCAGGGGCAGGGAGTTGGGTCCTGAGCCCATGGGGGCTACATGACTGTGTCTGAGCACAGCTCAGGTTAGATCAGGGTATAAAAGGGAC
>JBCJKH010014921.1:0-10807 GCA_039877255.1 Loriculus beryllinus | reverse complement strand
TTTGACTACAACTTAATTCATATTAATCCTTGTTTGGAGTGGGATGCTGTTCTATGGAAAGTCTTACTCTATTAATAATGACATTGTCTCAATATACAATCTATAATATATCTAAGTACATTGAATAGGTATGATTTCTTGTATAAACCTTCAATTAAATATACTTGTCTAACAATGTCACCTTGTATGCTTGTCAGAGATTGGGAAAAAAATATATATGTATCCAGTCTCCCAGTGCACAGGATTCAGTTATTAACTTTTAACCTCTGCGGTCATGCTTTACTTCAAATACCAGTTATTACGCTGTATTTAGGAGACTACTTTCTCATTCCAACAGAGAACAGAGTTCTGGAAAAATTCTTGACGTGCACCCAAAATGCAAGAGAAGCAACTCCATTGTGTCCCACATGACAACACCCATATTAGGGTAACAAGCTAGGTTATTTGCTAACTGTAAATGAAAAGTTAAAGAAGAAACCTCACAGATCCATACAACCAAAGCCAAAGCTATCAAAGAGTTGTTTCCAGCTCATCTGTTACCTTTTTCACAATGCTACATGGTTGATGCTAAATCACAATCCTAAACCATAATGTTATTTGGGAAATAATTTCCTACAGTTAGGACATATTTGACTGATTACAGAATCTCTAAGTTCTTATATTCCCTCTTTATCCTTGTACACAATATGAGCATTGCAAGAGAAAACAAAACAGCACTCAATACACTAGCTGCAATATGGCTTCCTATGAGAAGGACATTTAATTGGCTTTGATATTTTTCTTTGTCCGGTATGCGTTTCTCGGCATGTGTGTGTATGCATGTGTGAGCAAACACACATTTTCTTCTCTTTTTTATGGTGCACTTCACTGACATATTTAATAGTCATTCGTTTTCATAGCATTTGTTTACCATAACTTACAAAGTCAAATTGGAGGATTATATTGTATTTACAAACAAGTTGGCACTTACAGAATAAATTATTGATTCCTTTTTTTTTTTTTTTTATTTTCCTTCTTCTCTTCTTTTTCACTCAAGGGCATCCAGAATTCAGGCAGAATAGTAAAACCTGCTGTCTGCTGCCATTATGCTACATTAACATAAGTAAATAGGATTCCAGCTGGTACTCTTTCCCAATGGTTTGCTTGTTGCTGAGAGGCAGTGCCTTCCACCTCAGTTCATGTCCTATGTTCAGAAACCGCTAGTCAAGTGAAAGCAAAGGCTGCATATTTTCTTCCTCATTCTTATCCATGCGTTTCAGCACTCCAGGATCCACAACTGACTGAGATCTGCAGAGGGATAACAAGTTTATTTAACATTTCTAGATCTAGACAAATGAGGGTAAACTTCAGCTTTCTTTTCTCTATTTTAATTTCTGCCAGGGCTTAAAAATAATGGTACAGCATTATTCAATCCTCTGATCATTGCAAATGGTTAGAAAATATCCTCATGGAGTGATTACGTGGCTTCAAAGACTCAGTTTGTGGATATAGGAACAAATGGTAGAATAAAATGGATCCTATTTTCTTCAGCACACAACAGAGGACAAAGTAAGCTGTCTTTTGTACTGACTTAAGCAGTGACTCTCTCTACCAGAAGCTTATATGGCATCCAGCTGGCTAATGGCACTGCAATTAGTGGCATGTGTTAGCTGGAAGCACAAGTTGCTCCTTTTCTGAACAGCACTTCAATGCAACAGTGCAACATCCTAAGCCAGCCCTAGGGAATCCTGCCATGGCCAGTAGGATTTATGGAGCAATGGACCTATCTGTCAAACTCACTTACTGGATCAACTAAATAGAACAAGAAAGCCTGGTAAGGGCAAATTCAGTGATGATTGTAAAATTTTTCCAGGTTCTCTGATTCAGCACCATGTGTGAGGGAAAAAGAGGAAACCCCAATCTCCAACAAAATTAAAATGTTCCAGTAAAAACAAAGTGTTAATATGAGGTCTTACATCACCTGTGTCTCAGATTGTCAAAAAGCAGGCACTTCTTGGGTATAGTAAAAGCAACCCCTTTTAGACATTTCCTTCAGTGAGATGAATCTCATGCTGGAATCTCATGCCTATTTCTCTTTTGTAAAGAAGATTGGGATAGCTAGAGCACATGTTTGTCTCTACAACATAAGCATCTATTTTTGGTCAGTGGAAGCACACTGTGACTGTGCTATTGCTGCAGACTTGTCCATTTGGAGGGCTACAGCACTGAGAAAACTGACGTCTCCTAAGATATGCATACAGAGTCAGTCGCTCACTCTTCTAAACTATTATCATCTGTGAAAAACCAATGAATGATGCTGATAGCAGGAGACAATTTGGTCTTCCACAAAAATAATCTGAACACAGCTTCAAAACCACAAAAACCCATCTGAATTACAGCCTAGGTGAAAATTTTAAACAAAAAGACATTTTCTGATAATACTACATTCTCTTCCTAATATTAAATGAAGAAAATTAACTTTTAAAATCTGATGGTCTGTCTTGTAATAAACATAATTAAAATTTATTTTTTAATTGAAGTTGTACCATAACCCTCATCTAGAACACTCTTCAGATCTCTGAATTTAAAATGCTTTTTTTAAAAATCTTCACATGGTACCATGACAATGCAAAGCTGATTGAAAATGTGCTGATGGGAAGCTGTACTCCTGGAAAATCCAGTTCATCAAGATCAAAAAATGCTATGGAAGCATACTATTTTCAAAGATTCTGAACTGAATGTAAGTACCAATAGGGGGCTGAGCCTCTTCCTCAGCTGCCAGTGTCTGAGCAGCAAAGGTTTCCAGTTCTCATCCAAAGAACTGAAAGAGAGCCAGAAAGGCTAGAAAACTGTCCACAAATTCTCAGTGAGGCAGTTCTGTCCATAAATGCCCAGGGACTCCAAACTCCCCAATACCAAGGTAAATGTGAAAATAGAACTGATCTATGGCTTGCAAGCTCAGGAGCCTTAGTGCCTTGAAGAACGAGAAATAATTTTGATTCTATTTTAAATCAGCATTTACTGCTGTGTTTCATTCCATTCAGCAGCAATTTATGAATGAAGGTATGTAAAAGGAAAAACATTTGCTAAATCTACAGCAGCTTTTATCTGCATCTCCCAAATAATTTCACAGACATTATTGAATAAATTCAAACAAAACACAGTAGGACAGGACTGTACTACAAAGTCCCATAGCAGAGGTGAGGGACCAAAGTCACACACAGATAATCTGCAAAGTTGATCAACACAGACATCTGCCCTACAGGGTTAGGTGAGAAAAGGGTGGCAGGTCTCCAGCTGGACTCTTCAGCCATGAAAGCCACTGGTGGACACAGCCACAGGCTAAACTTGCCTGCTGAGACAGCTACTTGGTGTCACCTGATGCAAACATTCTCTCCCCAGAGGTCTGTGCTACAGATGGGATTAATTTCTTATCTCCACCACCCTCCCCATTATCAAACTGCCTTTCAAGTAGAGGTCATGCAATCCACCAGAAGTTTAAGATCTGGAGAAATGTCAGCATATATAGCATATGGGGCAAAAATGAGTAACAAAGAAATGAATTCTCAGAACTATTTTGGTTTAAGAAACGTATTCTTTCAGATAAATACTTTTAGAAAGGCAAGTAAAATTGAATAATTGTTGAAGATCTGCTAGATGCTTGTGAAATTTGTTCCAAATTAAGCACTTTTCATTGACATAGTCAATGTCATAGGTTTTCAGTGTCATAGGTTTTTACATGTTAACAACCTTCTGTACTAACATACAATACTAACTGGTTTTAAACTGAGAAAAACAACCCATCAGGTGCTGAATTCAAGTTGTCATTGGGTTTATTTTCAGTTTAATTTTTAATGAAATATACTTTATCTGCTCATACTCTGAAAAAATCTGCTCCAAAGGACATGCCTTAAAACATTCTCATGTTTTTTTGTTGCATTCTTGGACAGAGCTATTCACTCTAATGACTTCATTTTGTAACAGTAACATTCTGCATCTCAGCAGATGCATCTCAGCATCTCATCATTTGTAACATTCTGCATCTCAGCTCTGAAATTCCACCCTTTTCTCCAAGACAGCTTTTCTATTATCTCATATTTTGTCTAATACATGCAAATCATATATAAATGCATTGCTCACTTTTTGCCTTTCTCTGGCTATTCGCTGTTCCATTTTCTCTATTACTTGTATTAATTACATCTGTGCCATATGGTTTCAGGACAATTTTTAACTTCTTATCCTAGTTCATACCCACCCAGTGTCTTGCTATTTCCCACTTTTGATGCACTGTAAGGTTTTTTGCAACACAAAATCCTTAAACTTCACTGTTTCTTTCCTTTTTTATTCCTATGGCAATCTCCTGTTGTCTCTTCCCTATTTCCCCAAAAATATCTCCCCTTAAAATTACACTGTCCTCCCCAATCTGTGCAACATTTTCCAGCCAAAATCATCTTCCCAGCTGAAAAGACTGAAAATATTTTGTCTTGTTCTATCTGCTTCCAGAGTCTCTCTCTCTCCCTTTTACATCAAATACCATCTCCTGAAACGGAATTCTCAGGATACTGTAGTCATAACTGATTTTAATGACTTTATATATTGGTTTGTGCCCTGTTTGTTCTCTTCTGACTCATTGCTAGGCCTACCCTCTGTGAGCTGCACTCTGACTTTTGCTGCTCTGCTCAACCTGGTTCATCACATTGCTGTAATTTTTCCCCTTTCTCTCCTACTGCCCCGGCAAGGTTGGAGCAGGTTTACCCCTCCCAAGTGAATCACCTCACTGCTTCCACAGTTACTGGAGAGGTAATTAACCTCTGCCCATACTTTCCTTTATTTTGAATAGTAAAATACAGCAAGCAATTACACTATATCTTCTCAAATAGAATATAATAATGCCGGGATGTTTACCAGACTTGAGTATAACAAAAGTACTGATTTTTGTCCTGGTTCTCCTCATTATATTTTCTCATGTTGTGTGCAGTTACTGTGACTAATGTTTACAGCATGTTCACATGCTGTAAATACCCTGGCATCTACAAGTTGGTGGATACCAGGCACTGGGCTATGATGAAAGTAAGAGTTATCATCATCACGCAGCTGGATAATTGGCTGCAATTTATCCTCTGAGCCAAGGCTCACTCCAGCTAGAACTGCCTCTCTTACATGTACTGCACACTGGGGTGGGATATCAGCTTATTCCAAACACACTACTTCATACACTACCTATATGGCACCACAGAAATAATTAGTTGCACTGAGCTCACAACTCACATGGATAATAATCAATTCTATGGCCTATAATCAACAGTGATTTTCTTAAAAAAAGGAAAAAAAGCAGTCCTCGTATAACAATAAACTGAGGGAACTATCAGCAGCTTCATAAAAGAAAAGAAAGGCAAATGTTAGCTTTATGGCAATCTTAGAAAACCACAGCACCTTTAACTTACCTTTTCATAGATTTGGGAGAGAGGTCCTTTTCTACATCCTTTGCTGGAGTGTTGTAGGAGTCTGCATTGCATTCACTGTCATCATCATATTCATGGTCAAGCAGCGTTCTTGCCCATGTCCCCATGTCATAGGGGGGCAACATTCCTCCAAACTCTGAAGGCAGGATCTCGGGGTGTATTAGCTGATGCAGGCTGTTGAGGTTATTACCATGCAGGAATATCTGTAAGTACACGTGCAGGTAAAAAAAAAAAAGCAGTCTCATAAAAATCGTCAAAGCCCAAATTACATCATCATTATTAGAGGATATTGTACAGTTACAGTATTCCTGCTGTGTTGGGCTAACAGATATGGCCACCAAGGCACACATCACCCCTGTCATAAGCATGGTCATACTATGTTCATAAACCTACAAAGTGATTAAAGCATAAATGACTTCAAATGTTTGCAGTGCAAGGGGCTTAAGGAGGGTAAGAACTGATGTCTGAGAACTAGATGAATGGAAGATTAGATAGACAGACTGCCTGTTATTTGCTCTCCCTAATTCTGTGAATTAAATTAATAAATTAAGAACATAATAAATAAAATTAATATTCACCATATATATTAAGGGATATATATTCATTTTCAGCATTCAGACATGAGTTCTATAAGTAAGATAAATAGTACAGGGTAATGAAAACTCCACTGGAAAGATTTAAAGATTTTCTTCCTTAATATCGTGGTATGAGGAACTACCATCCATATTTGACAATATATGAAGTAAGTAATAACAGTAAAATAATTCCTGTGACAACAATGAGGGAATAGTTAATGGACTATGACATTTTCGATCAATGTTCTCATGGAATGATTTTCACATACTCTTTACACATCCCTGGTAGTGTTCAAGGCCAGATTCAACAGGGCCTTGAGCGACCTGGTCTAGGATGAGGCGTCCCTGCACATGGCAGGGGAGTTGGAACTAGATGATGTTAAGGTCCTTTCCAACCCTAACTATTTTGTGATACTATGATTCTGTGATTATGACATATATGTATATAAATACTTGCATTTACACTTTATTGTTTCTCCTCAGATTTCTGGAACGTGTGATCAATGAGCACTAGAAACAGAGCACCTCTGGATTTGGACAGCCTTCTCTGACAGGTACTAGGGACCTGCAGGCTTTCCACAGGGAGAAAATGTCTACTCTTGGGTATGGATGCACAGAATGTTCACAGCAGCTGTTTTTAGACAAGCAAGTAAGATTGGCCAGGATTCACCCTTTGGGATTAGGAGTTCACATCCATATGGTTAAACTCCTTTCATCTTGAGAACAAGCTCACCTCATCCATACTTCTCACTGGTCCGTGGCATCCCCAGTTTGTTCCTGGGCAATGTCTAAGAAAGTACCATCTGGCACTGGACAGTGCCCTGACAGAAAATGTCCATAGAATTAAACAGTAGGAATGGCAGTGCCCAACCCTTTTTAAGTGACTAGCACAGAAGCAGCCAAGGTAGGATGTTGCATCTTAGGAGCTGTACACTGCCTCTTGTTCCTCACAGGACAGCAGAGGTGTGAGCACAAACAATTGAGTACTATCAGTTCACATTCCACTTCACCTTGGAGGGACCCCTTGACAGGGGTATAACCCCTATTTACCAAAAGTTAAATTCAAAAGAATGAAAGACAAAAAGACCAAATACATGCTTGTCTTGCACTGACTATTTCAGCTCATCTTCCAGTCAGCTGGGGAGACAGGAAGCTTAATATGACCATGCAAACCCAATAATATTCTTGCACGACAGCAAGGAATTTATCCTTGTGTGAAAGAAAAAATATTAATGGTGAAAGTAATTTGTTTTATGGTACCTTTCCAACGGAATGTTTCAGTCCTTAGCAATTGTTTTTATACATGCCTTGTACTAACATTTATCGGAATATAGCCATCAGTTGCAAGTCCACCAGACACATTAAAAAATACAAAATAATTCAGGATAAACAAAACAGATAAATAATGAGCCTGATGACATTCTGATGAAAATTCTGTTTGGTTTGGTTTGAGGGCTTTTTTCACAATGATTTGTTCTGCTTCTTATGGTAGTTTTAAAGCCAATTTTAAATCTTATGTGCCGGGCATAACTTTCACATTTTGACATTAAGTTTTGGACTCTAAATCAATATTTAACCACCACAATACTTCTTATAGGTATTCAGTATGGACAAAAACAGTTGTAAATAGTCACTGTTTCTGAAAATACATGCCACTGATTCAGATGTCTAAATAAAAATTTAGATGTTAACTGATAAGCACCGATGTTCAACTGCCTCGTCACTTATTTTTAATGTTATAACATGCCCGTGAGCTGTACTTTACTCCCTGGTTATGCATATACAGCACTTGACTTAAAAAGGGCTCAAACATATCTGACACTATAATGCTCTTTGTTGAAGCTGTAGTCAACGAGTGCAACTGAACCCTGCAAAATGGGTTTCTATTTGCATGCTATTACATAAAAGGCTTTGTGATCTATAGTTCAAAACCTGTGAATAACAGAGGCTTCTCAAGCAAAATCTGTCAGTAAAAATCAGTTTTATGCCAAGGACCATTGTGGCCCTTGTAGACTGTTTGAGGAGTAAAAATGCAGAGCTTAGAGAGCTGATCCCATTGGAAAAAAAAAGGATCATCACATTTTTTGTAGTGGCTTTGTATGTGATGCTGATTGTGTTTTTCTGGGTGACAAATTTCCTGTTACAGAAATAATATCATTCTCTGTGCTATCACCACCAAGCTCTAACTTAATTGCATTGATGCAAATGCTGCAAATTCAGCAACATCTCAGAGACTGTTTGTGCTTATGCACAGATGCATCTACCCAAATTCCTTTTCATTGGCTTTATTCATATCAGTATCTGCAAACTACTACATACCAGCTGTGTATTTTAGCTCATGCTAATGTCAAGGAAATCACATGAGGAAGGGACTTCGTACTCACTACGTCCTTTTTAAAAAGAAAGATACAAATAATTGTAATGGAAATTGAATATAATCTTAATAGAAATGGTAATGTCGGCAATATTTTTTATATAACCCCCAGGAGAAAGCATATGCTTACATTAAAATACATTTAAATGCACTGCTTGATTGTGTCCTCAAAGGAAAGCACTCTATAAATTTCCAAAACAGTTAAAGATACGCTTTACAGTGCCAATGTATTTAAATGCTTTCCACCAATAGCCAGCTGGAATATTGTGTATATCTACTCTAATAGAGTATGATACACCTGCTTGAACAACTGCCGGGTAATGGACAATTAAAGAGAATACCCTTTTTCGTGTCTTCTCCTTTAGAAAGGGACGTATAACTGTGTAGAGGGCATGGATATACCACGGCTGATTGACGAAATGTATTCCTCCAAACCGAGCTGGAAAGCTGTCCTGTATGTCAAAAAACAAATACATAAAATGCAAGTTGGCTTTTAAGAGAAGTTACCCATACATCAAATAATTGTTCTTTTCCTGAATGTTTTAGTTTTAACAATAAACCTTAAAAAAGAAGAAGTGTTCTTCAAAATTGTTGAGTTCCAGCCTTCCATACCAAGCAGCAACATACCCTGGACAGAGCAGTGAGGAAGCATGCTGAGGCAGCTATGGTATTCAAATAACAGCATGGCATTTCTAACTTCCAGAAATTATTTAAATATTCATGATTTGGCCATAATCCATCTATGAAATATGTTTTTCTCTCTTCCTCTTCTATGGACTTCATTAATTTTTAACTGTAACCATCTCAACTCTTCCACTGCCATTGAAGAGCACTAGAAATGTCACTCTCATTTCCACCTCAAAAAAAAAAAAAAAAAAGTGTAAATCTGAATTACTATTCAAAATGTCTCTAATATCATCCATATTTCATACAACTGAGAATGCATTACACATTATGCATAAACTGTTATGCAATATCCATGACATTAATTCTTGTCACATAGTCAGGGGCCTTGTGGTAGCTTAAATGTAAGGATAGCACATCTGTATTGAAGCAAGCACATCTCTCCTTGCTGAAAAAGACAAGAGGCATACAACTCACTGCAGAAGATTCTGATCTGTATTTTCAACTTCTAACTCAAGAGAATACACCAGAGAGTTTGGCAGTGTGAAGAGGGCAACCCTCTGTCCTGGATACTACTGCCAAATTCATTGCATGTCCTCATTTTGTCTTTGCGTCATTTATCGCATGCACAAACAATGCAATAAGCTGCTGCCACCTCCTTTGTTGCCTAGAGTTACAGCACTGAACAAGGAAGCAAGAGGTGTAAACAGGCTTGTAAATTGACACATGTCCCCATTTTTTTTCAGGTTATGTCATTCGAGGCATACTGATTTAAGGTCATACAGCACACAGCAAAAAAATGACCAGGAAAAAAACATAAGCTCTATCAACCAATCAAGAACTGTCAGATATGGAAAGCAAGAACTGTAGGAAGGAAATCTTTCATGAAATGTTTCCAGATAGGAATCTACTTTGAAAAAGTGCATGTTCCAAGAAAGCTCCTTAGTTCTGCGGATGCGTGCAGACCTGTGGGAATAATGAAGCCTGAAGACGTCACTTCCCCCTCTCATAAATAACACACAAATGCCAGCGGGCATTCCTAACCCAGAGGTCTCTACATCAGGGCATCACCTGTCTCCAAATTGCAACTACTTGGTGGATTATCAGATGAAATCAAGGAGGCAGTACCTTAACAATAATCTACAGGGAGGCTGAAAGCTACAACACACATCACTAACATCTGGCTGGCCACAGCACAACAGTCAATGCCATTAACAGCTTATATTACAGGGTTTCTCCAGAAATATGTTATTAACAAGAGCTTTGAAATAAAACAAAAGCGTCATCTTGACCGAAGTTCCTGTCAGAGCTGACTAAATGTCAAGCAGGATGGCTGATAATTTGACATGTAATTCACCCTTGTTCAATATCGGAAATCTTCAAACACCATTTTGAGAACACAACTTCTAATATACAAAAGGTAGTAACTTATGTCCCTCTCACAGCAATCCAGCAGATCTGTTAGGAAGGATAAATCACTGGATGACATCTTGACCTTTAGTTACAGGAGATACCATTCATCTACAGAAGGTTATGTTTATTTCATTTATTGTGGCTGCTGCTCCAGAAAAGAAGTCTGGTGCAGCATGTTGTGTACTATGCAGGAAAGCATACATACCATACACTAGAGCTGCAGAAGACATCTTGTGCTAGCTTCATCTAGATATCTATAAAGATAATTTTCAAGGTCAGGTTGTACAGAGCTCTAAGCAACCCTTTCTAGTGGAAGATGTCCCTGCTCATTGCAGGGGGGTTTGGGCTAGGGAACATTTAAAAGCCCCTTCGAACTCAAA
>JBCJKH010014916.1:0-16204 GCA_039877255.1 Loriculus beryllinus | reverse complement strand
AAAACGCAAGCAGTCAAACTACATTTAATCTACTTTCTCACATTAATGCTGTGCAAGGGTGCATATTTAAAATGCTGCTATTGGAGTAGTAACAGATGTTGCTCAAAGGAAACAATAAATGATTCTTGTGGAGAGTTATTTCGGAGGAGGCTTCTCTTTGGGGCCATCCGAAACAGTCACCTGGGCTGTATGTGTGCACCAGCTGCTCAGTGCAGAGTGAATCTGAATGTGTGCGCCGCCAGGCTGGACTCTACAACCACCTCCTCTGGGGGAACATAGCCAGAGCAGCAACTGAGGGCAGGGCAGTTGAGCCCTGCAGGTGCTCTTTGGGCCACCTTTGCAGTTGTCAAATGGGCTGAATTACATTATCTCTCTGAGATCCTTTTGTTCCCAATTCAGCCTCTATCTGGCTTCAAGAGAGCATCTTTGGAGTTCTCTGAAGTTCACTGGAGGTGTCCGTGCTTCTGATAACATAGCAGTGTTTGATACTAAATACTGTACCTGTGTCCTTTGGGAAATGTATCCGCTTCTAGGGTTAATTTCAGTACAGTCTTTACTTCTGGTGTTACTTCTTTGTTGCTTTGTGTGTCAGAGTTGTCTGGTTCAACATAATTGTCCAGTTTTAATTATTTTGTGAGTTCTGGCATAATATAGCACAGTGCTGAGCTATCTCATTTCTACTTTGTTTCTGTAGAGCCATAGAATGATCCCCTCTCCAGTAATAAGGCTCAACCTGTTAACTCAAGTTCCAGGGAGCTTTTGAAAGTGTAAGTCTCTCTCAAGCCTCAGTTGCAGCACACAAAAAGTAAGTATAAACCTGTGCTTCTTTTATGACAAACAAAAGAAGTGTTACACTTCGCTAAAAACACAGAGTGGAGCATCTGCCCTGCAGTCTCAGTATCACAGAGCTGGAGATGGAGAGGGGAATGGGAAAGGAAGAATGTGTCTGTACCTCATACACTTCTCTGGAGAGCTTCCACATAATCATAGTCACAGAATACTTCGAGTTGGAAGGAACGTTATAGCTCATCCAGTTCCAACCCCTTGTCACAGGCAGGGACACCTTCCACCAGATCGGGTTGCTCCAAGCCCCATCCAACCTGGCCTTAAACACTGCCAGGGATCCACAAGCTGTGAACTTTGATGCAAGATACTCACAACCTTGCTACTGCATCCTACTCCAACCATAGCATCTCAAAGGAACCTGAAACCAGCATGCTGCCTGGTTAGAACCTCCCTGGACAGAAGAGCTGTGTAGAGAACAGAGAGAACAACACCTGGCAGGACAGCAGATTTGAGGCTGTCTTTTGGTTGAAATAGAAACCAGTCTTTCTCCTCAGCAGCCTACATTTCAGGAAAGCATCCTTCCTTCTGCCTCAGGTAGGCAGACACATGTATATTTAGACCTTTCTGCTTTCTTTAATACACATATGTGGGTGGGTTGTATACATGTATACCTATGTACCATAACCGCCCACACATCTTCCTATTGTGGTGTTTTTTAAACATTTGTGATTATACAGCATCTTGTAAAGAATTAAGAAGTTCATAATTATTTATAAAGTTAATGCTTATAATGAAATGGTTGCACTTTGATGTCTGTATATGTTTTCTAAGCTAGGATGACCTATATTGTAGAGGTATTATGTATACTAGGTGATGCAGGGATTGGCTTGGGAATTACCCATGTTTAATGAACACTAAAATTAGAATTTGACTGAAATCCACATAAATGGCTCGACAGCAAGTTCGACTGCCCCTGGGGAGCTGTGGGCAGCTCAAATTTACCCACAGGCATTTTTGAAAATGTTTTTTTTGAATCAGCATAGTGTGCTTTTTGGAGCAGAGAGTGCAAACAGCGGCAAATAACAGCTTCTAAAGTGAACAGGGAAAATCAGCCCTGCTGCACACTCACAGTGCACTGCACGAGACCCTGAGCCCACCACACTGCTACGATAGCGCAGGACTGGTCCCAGCAGGGAGTGACCTGAGAAGGACCATCCAGGCAGAAGAGCCTGACCAGGAAAAAAGATCCCAGCAGCACATGGGTCACACTGGACTTGCAAATCCACAGCAAGAGCAGCCTGAGGAGCAGGGTCCAGGCAGCCAGATGCCCTCTGGAGCAGGAACGCTGCAGCCCCAGCAGCCCTGTGGCTCTGCAGGAGATGTGCAGAGATCACTGCAAGGGTCTGGGGGGGTCATCACTGCACACATGTCATGCCTGCAAACAGAGTGGATTAACCCCTAAGTTTTCTTTTGCTCTTTGGAAGAAATGGGTAGGGAGACACAAGGGAGTCACTGGTAAGTCCCATGCCAGCAGCCAGGACCAGTATGGCAGGCAGTGTGAGTGAGGGCCTGGGTAAGTACCTGAAGAATAATCATGCTTGTGTTTGTTTTCAGGTGACCTGTGTCAGGCTACAGACCATAGGTGTTTCATCTGAGATCCATATGGTCCAAAACAAAAGACTGGTGAAAAATCAGGAGGTAGAGGGAGTTAGAATTAATCAGAAGAATTAAATATAGCAAAGTCATCAGTGATGAATTAACAGGTTAGCCTGCTGAAGCTGGATTTCAGTTCTTCCAGCTGTTCGCTATCCTCATCAGTTTAGGGGAAGAGATCCTGAAGGTGAATTCATGGCTTCTTGGGCAGAGCAGAACTGCCACCACGACCATGGGAGCCTCCTAAGGAACTGGCGAGGCGCACAGAGCAGCTCTCCTCCAACATCTGAGTCTGCAATGTTTGGGAACAGTCCCTAAGACAACTCCTAAGCAATCCTGCAACAAACCCTGCCGAATAAGGAACAAAATCTGCTTGTAGAAAGTACCCAGAGCAGCAGCCAGGACTGCAGAAGCCCTGCTTGGCCCATGGAACACATCCGTGCTGCTGGGCAGCTCACTGCAGTGTCCTTCTTGGGGCTGAGCTTGTTAGCAGGGCATGACATCAGCCCTCCTCGGGGACTAGCGAAAACTGGATCTGTCATGGTACAAAACGCCTTGGCTTTCACTCCGAGGCTCACACAGTGATTAATACAAGAGAAACTGCCTCACAAGTTTCTGAATCAGAAATATGCATACAGAGATACTTGTCTTGCCAAGCACAGATGGAGAGGATCACCAAGAGAGCAAAGACACTGACAGCAAGCCCTGAGGTTTATGGGGCCTGTCACAGCTACTCCTGAGGCATGAGATAATCACGATGGCTGCGCTGTGGGACAAGAATAGCCAGAGTTAGGCTATGCCAGCAAGGCAGAGCCCCAGGATGATGCTGCACCATGATGGAGGTGATGAGTTCAGAAACCAAACATCCTGTAGGGCCTTCAGAAGAATTAACCTTTGGCAGTTATCACCTGCCCATGGAACAGAAGCACACAACAGCAGGAAAACACTGAGTCCACCTGGGAATGCTAGATACAGGTCAAAGGAACAGAAACTCTTTATCAATAGCAGAAACAAGGAGACCAGGAGCCTGGAAAGAAGCCACAGAGCTGCTGCAGCAATGGCAGGAGAGACAGAGGAGGCTAACAGGGCTGGGCAGGGCAAACAAGGGGATGGTGGCAGGGGGGAGGAAGAAAAATGTATTTAATAGGGAAGCAGCAAAAAGAAGAGAAGAAAGAGGGCTGTACTTCTGCAGAAAACAGCCCCTTTCCTCAGGAAGGGAAATAAATAGCTATCAAACACCCAAAACACAGTAACATCGCTGTTTAGGTTTGCCCAGCAAGATCAGCATGTATCAGAACTGCAGGTTTGACTTTCTCTTGCTACTTTTGTAGAGGTGACCTGCCAGTTCCCAGAGTCTGAAGGCTTGTTGTTTGGCTTGGAAACACAAAAGGAAAGTTGTCCTTGTTCCCCTGGGAAACCATCTCATGACAAAGACACAGCTTTGCTGAAAGTTCACACAGCATCTCTTCCATGGTGCTGAGGCAGCAGAGCTGAACCCAGAAAAGGTAGATCATGCCTGGAGATGGGTTTCTTTTCCTTGTGAAAATTAGCAGGGAGATAATAATAAAGGTATTTCCTTGTCCCTGCAGGTATAGTGCATTTAATAAACCCACCTTTGCTCTATGACATCCATCAGTTCAAAGATGTTGACCAGAGGGGTTGCACATATTCCCCCTAAGCTCAGTCATGGACCATCTCTTGTTTCAAGCAATGCTGCTATTCACATATCTAGTAAATGAAAGCCTCTCAAGGGTATACACCTAAACTCCTAACACCAGTTATCGATGCATAAATCAGTGGCAGTGGCAGAGATACCTACTGGGACAAAAGGGAGAGCAAAACCTGAATAGTTTCAGGCACTGCTCAGGCATTGAGACTTGGTTCTGCTGCAAACAGCAATGGCCACTGTGAAGCACAACCCCTGCTGCCCCACAGCCCACAGGGTGAAAGAAGAATGAACAAACCAGAAACAACCCTAAGGAAATCTCTATTTTCACTCTGAAAACACACCTTTCCCTTTCACTGAACAGAGCTGGAGGGAGGAATTCTGTTTTCCTTGCTTAAAGGTGAGACCAGTACTTATTTTTAGCAGGACTTTGAGCTTAGGGCTGGAGCCTTGTGGGGCTCTGACCAGGGGTAACTGGATTAGTTGTTGCGTGATGCAAAACATTCCTGTTAGGTGCTACCAAGCAGTTCAAACAGACACTGGGTAAAGCAGGCCTTCATCAGAGCGTTCAGAGCAATTAGTAAAAGTCATGGGAAGAATTGCAGTGCAGGATTACCAAGAAGTCATGCAGGACCAAAATTTACAAGCACATAAACATTTCAGTCATCACTTCTGCACCACACCATGCGATTTATGAGACAGAGAAGAAGCTGACAGAGGCAGGGGACAGGGAAACCTTACAAATATTTTTTATATTCAAACAATCTGGATTTAAAGATGTTTTCAATCTACACACACTTATTTTTCCCAGAATTATTCACATCCTTTCACTATGACAAGCACCCATCAGTATTTTTTCCCCTACTGTTGCAAGACACAGAGATTCTCAGCTGGAACAGCTGCACATGGAGGCAGAGCTATGTCTTACTAACAGTAAAGTCCTTCCCTCTCAGCCCTGAGCACTGCTTCACAGGTTATACAGTAAAAGAAATGATAGGAAATAGCAACACCCCATTCTGATTAGAGGGAATTAATTTGGGAAACTTTGTGAAGTACTAGAACACACTGAGATTTCTGTTCCGTCATTTATGAATGAGAAACCCTAATACAGAGCACCTTTGGCTTCTGCAGATAATTATTCCCAGATAAATGGCCTACAGGGTATCCCAGTGCCATACAGGTGGGCATTAATCACCAGACAGTGTTTGCTTTTCAGATCTCAGGTGGATTTGCATACAGCATCCTGCAACAAACACAGGGAAGTATAAAGCATGGCTGGCTCATCTGCTGCACCGTGGCAAAGGAATCACAGAGCCTACTTGCTATAATGGATGAATCCAGAGCTAAAAAACAATAATGCCATGTAAATGAGCCACTAATAAGACCTGACTTATGCTGCTCTGCATGTCTCTGCATGGCATGGACTGAAGGGTCTGAGGTAATGGAGATCTTGGATTTTCTATTTTTGTTCTTGTTTTTGATGTCAATGACACCTGGAATGTGAAGAAATGAAGTGACATGGTCCCTCCAATCCCATACTTTTCCGCAGGCCTCCCACTTCAGGGCATGCAGCTGTGACCCTTATCTGCAGGTCTTCATGACTACAGACCCCTTGGAACATGATGTGAGATCCAGAACACTGAAGCACTAGAGCTTGATGCCTTCTCAAAGCTTTGGCAACAACCTGAGAACTTAATCTGAATGTGTCACTTATTTTGTGCTCTGAAACACTGGGAGTCAGTTTCTTCTGGGGAGGGCTCCCTCCAGACTGGAGTATCATCATGTCAACAGACAGGCACCTTCACCAGAGCTCTGGAAATGTGACTTTGTCATGCAGTTTGCACCATGTGGCCCAAAGCTAGCCAGAAGAGAGTGGGACCCTAACGGTAATTGTCTCTGGTGGCAAAGCAAAACCTCACTTTTCAGTAAAATGCTGAGCTCCAAGCTAAGCTGTGCTTTGGCTCCCTAACATCAATGTCAGACGGCTCGTTGTGATGGGCATCTCTATGTTAACCGAGAATGACTGAAATTGCTAAGTCTGTTTCTCACCCCTTTTGTATAACTTTGAACTGTATAAATGACATCACTTGTTCTTCTCAAAGCAGCCTGTTGAAATGTGTCCCACCAAACTAAAGGGAGGTCTTGCCTAACTGTGCCCTCCTCATGCAGCAACAATTCTGAGAATGATGCTAATTTAGTTCAGTGAAGAGGAGACAATGCTCATTTGTTGATATCTACCTAGAATTTTACTCAGTTTTCAAAAGGGAGCATTAATATTGCAAATAACACTTACTCTAAGGAACCCACCACTATGTTCCGTATGTTTTATACACAGTAACACAGAGAATTAGCTCATCCACACAGTTAAAAAAATATCTTCAGGAAATACACATACTATATTACAAAGTGAATAGATTTTCACCTCAGTTTGTACGGTTTTGATTTCTTCGTAAGTTATTTAGTCATTGTAACTCTAAAAGTACACTTAAACAAGCACATTCCTAGTCAGCAAAACTTATCTTTTAAAGTTCATTCCCATGTCCAGAAGAAAATAAATGGTGTACACATTTCAGCTTAGACTATCTTCAAGTATCTCTGGCAGCAAGCCTCCCTTCTGCTGTAAATAAATTGTTGTATGATCCGCAAAAGGCAGTGTTTCAAGACAGACATTGCATTTGGCAAGAACATTTAACAGTAATAGGATACAGCAACTAGAAGGAAAAAACCTTGTCTGAGTGCTGCACAATTCCTCAGTGTCAACCCACATAAATGGCACATCCTAGGTACGGGTGCAGCCTCAGCACAATTTTGTTTCTGCTTCGCCTACAGATGTGATGTGAGAACCAGCTTCCATAGCTCTGGACACTGACCACCTAGGTGCCTGCACCTGAGCAGATCACCCTGAGCTCCTTTACAGGAGAGAAATAAACATCTCTGGGCATCTGACCTATGTTAGGCATTTATTTTTGGCTAAGACGAAAGGCTTGGGTTTCTCTCCACTGACTATAAGATCCAATTTTCACAGCACCTTGTTCTACCACCTCAGGTGAATCCTGGCCATGACATCTTCTGCAGAAGCTCCCATGTTTCTGACTATCCTGCTCACTCAGTCTCAGCTGGGGAACTAGCAGCACCTGCCTGCCTAGAGATGCCAAAACCATCACTCGGCTGCTGCTTAGCAGATGCAAGCATTGGGACACTGTGGACCAAAACAGCTCCCAGGAAGGTCCCTTCCAGGCCTGATGTCACTGCACAGGGAGCCCTAACTTTTAACCTCTGTGCTCTATAGTTAGTGTTTCTTTCCCCACTATAAGAAATAACTTGGTTTTGCTACCAAAGTATTGGTGGTTTCCCTCTGCAAACAGTTAACCAAGGACAGCAGACGGTCAGCCTGGGCATACCGACCAGGTCTACCATCTCTCTGGGGAGGGGGGCAGCAAACAAAGCCAGCTCAGGACAAATCTAAAGCCCCCAAGACACTCAGGAGGCCACCCACAGGAGAGCTGGGAATCTCTCCACCTGCTACCCTGCTCCAACTCTCCAGTTCCTCCAAGGTCCTAGCACACTCTGGCACCCACTTGCCTCCTGTGTGCCTTAATAAGCTTCAATATCTGATGCCAATACTCCCACACTGAGCCCTGAATTGCACCTGCAAGCCCCAAGCTATTCCCACCTAGGTCTGCCTCATCTGTTTAGCTTCCAAGGGCTCGTGGAGTAGAACCAACCTCCTCCTTTAGTCCCTGATGTGGCAGATACTTATTTGAGTTCCTAACTTAGCAACCAAGAACAGCCTCCCCAGCTCTCACAATTACTCACTCTGATCAAACTAAGCACGTGTCGTATGCTTCCAGAACTGGAGTCTAAACCCCATAAAACCGTGGCTTATGTGGAGATCTTAAATACTTTTCACTTCCCTGTCTACATGGACTTATCATTCCAGTCACTGCTGTTCTCCCAGGTGCTCCCAGCAAGCCTGCACATTGTGATAACCTTTCATTCCCCAACACATCACTGTCAGAAAGAGATAGGCAAAAGGATTCCCTCCCCCTCCTCTTCCCACTGAAAGAAGAAAACCACACCTTATACTCATGTAAGTCACATTAACACCAGTAGTAAAAGTAAGAATTGCAACAGAAGAGGAGATGCTTTAAGTTACAAGCTTCTACTCTGCAAGCATGTATGAAAACTGGCAGTTCTGTGAATGTTTATTACACGTTTCTGATTCATTAATCCTCTGTGAACACAGTCCCTGGGTTGGTTTGTACTGTTTACTGATCTCCCATTTTCTTCTAGCCCCTCATGAACACAGTAGGATTTCCCTTCCATGGAGGGAAGAAACATCAATATCCAAACCAGAAATTTGCCACGTAAGTGTTAGAAGCCAAGATTTTGCCTTAAAATTGCATGTACTTGGTGGAAACTTTCCTCAGAGTTTCGTATTTTTACTTTGAGTGCTAAAAACTCTTTCCCACTTTCTATGTAGCTTTCTATGTAGCTAATAGAGTCATCTTACAAAGCTCTGCACTAAACTCTGTGTGATAAACCACATCACTCTATGGCTGTGTATGTTTATAGATATGCATACATTTATATATATTTTCAAAGGGAACCAGTGGACAGCTGTTAAACAGATGCGTAAGCACTTCTGCTATGCAAACGTAGATTACTCACCTCAAGTGCTGGTTAAAGTAGCATGTAAATGGTTGTGAACCCACTTTCTTCTTCCAGTATTTCTGCTTGTACGTGACGTTCTCAGAGTTCTCCTGATCATCTCTTGTGCAGGGAGGGATGTACGAACACTGCCAACACACGTTGCAAAACAGAGTTACTTCTGCGTTCAGGAACACAGGACATCACTCTCTCTGCATTTTCCTCGCAATAACAGTGTGACTGAAATGAGCAAAGAGTAAATTCAATCTTCAATGAAACAAAAAAGGAAAGTTAGTTGAGCTTTACCTCAATTGCTAGTTACTCCCTGCAGGTACTGGAAAAGAATATGCCACCATTCAGAAACAAAATAAAGGCTTTATCCTCTTTTGTTCCATTATCAAACCAACCTGCCACATAACACCTTGGGGTTTTGTGTGGTGAATGTAAAACTGATCATTTAATTTTGACGTCTTCCTAGTCAGCACATGGATTAGATTTGGATTGCTTCCTACCTTCAGTGAGACACATAATCTCAAGTTTTGTTTACCACCATGCTAATAACCAAGATATTCCAGCAGGCTTTCTCAGATGATAGAATATCTGATATGTGGCTGATATTCACTGGCAAAAGACAAGTATTCTTGCACTGTTACAACATGGGGAAACAAGCAGAGAAAGTTCAAAGCCCCACTTCAGCAGAAAGGATCAGCAGAAGTCAACAAGGTTTGAGCATGCAGTTGAGCTATCTCCACATCTCACCCTCAGACATCTGCTTCAAAGCCCACAGAGATCAAGGGAAGTTCCTGCCCCAGCTTGGTGCACTTGAGGCTGGGTTTTCAGAGACTCCACTCTGGGTCACACACAATGCACATACCTTGTTTCCATGTCATGTCTTTGACATACCACCCTCCCTCCTAGCCACAGGGAGTGAAACAAGAAAAAACAGTACACTGAACCCAGTGTTGGCAGTTGCAGGATCTCACCGACCAAACACAATCTCTCCTATTTTTCCCAAGCATTGGTACAAGAGAGCATTACAGGAGATGTTGAACCAAACTGAGTAACACAGCTTAACTGGTCCTTGGAAACCATCAAGGCTTTTCACCCTGGAGGGCACATGGGCAGCAAGGCTCTGGGTGCACACATAGATTTTTAATTCCTTTAAGACTGGGAGCTGCAAGCAGAAAAATGTGTCTGTGAAGGCAGCTGAAAAGTCTCTTAAGTAGGATGAGGAAGCAGGAGGTGCAGGGGAAGCCTCTAGAGGGATCTCCACATATGATCACAACATGAGTTTCTTCATAGTACCCTGAAGGCAATAACAGCAAGTAGAGAGATACCCTCTCTAACCTGAAAATAAAGATAAACATGACTCACTGTGCCTGTGAGTGCTTCCTCTCCCTCTTCATCTGGTGAGGCATCACAGCAGCCTACCGTGTCCCACGCTGCATGCTGTACCCAAGCTGTACAGACCTACAAGTCCATCTCCACCATACAACAACTAGAATCTTCACCATTCCAGGGGAAGGGGAGAAACAGCAGGATCTTACTGGCCTGATCATGTAAAACGTGACCACTTCTGTCAGCATTTACAGTACTGCCAGCAGCTTCCATGCTTCAAACTGGAAGAATTCACAAGGTCCTGCTTGTGGCTTCCAAGGTGAAATTTCACATACGAGGGCCCCTGTTTTCACATAGGCCCACATCAGGTGCTGCCATGGCACAAAGCTCCCTTTAGATCCCTATTCAGATGACCCTGAACAAGGATTGGCCCACTGCTGATCACAAAGGACAGAAATGAGCAGCAACACCACTCTGCTCCAGGAATCCCAGCACAGGATTTGTCACATGCAGTTGTTTCTATCTTCAATAATATTCCTTATCTGGCAGTGGTTTCGGTTTGGTTGTGTACTTTGAAAGCATCAACCACACTCCTCTTTCCTCCATGCTCCCAGTGCACAAACACATCTATGCAGCAGCTGGATGGAGTCAACAGATTTAGCATGCTTCCCTCTCTGCTCTCAAATGTTTCTTCCTCGTGGCTGAGCCTACTCATCCTCTTCTATGAAAGTGTGACCACCCCACCTCTCCTCTGCTGGCCAAACTCCCTGGGTCCTTCAGAGACCTTCCACCTCCCTCAAATGGGGACAACTGTGAATAAGCTCTCTGCAAATAAAACTTCATAACACTCTTTGCACAGGTAATTCCTATGTCAGCTAACAGAAACCATGCTGGATTCATTTCCTTTTGTTCCTCTTAGGCTTCATGTGGAAAACACAAAGGAGACATCCAGGGGCTTGCCTTAAAACGATGGGTCCTCCTTGCTTGAGCCTGTTGAGGATTAACAGTCTTAAAGAGAAAAGTGGTCCCTGCCCAAGGTGAAATCTTCATCATATGAATCACAAGGCTCATCCTGAAACATCTTGACCTGATGAAGGATTCGAACCATAGTGAACACCCAAGGTTCAACTCCATTGTGGACTTACCATGTGCTGCACAAACACTGGAGCTTGTTTTCTTCCTCAGGAGGTCAGCACACTTCCCACCAACCTGACATCCATTTTGGCCCTTTCTCATCCACAGAGGTGGACCTCTCTTTTTCTCAGCCTCCCAAACACATTTCTTGGGGACTTTGCTTGACCAACTGTATCACCCTCCAAAGCACAGTCAGCAGACAGATAAAAAGGAATCATAACCTGGCAACTTTTGGTGAACCTGAAACGACCTCTGGCTTTGGAAACAAGCAGTTTCTGAAAGGTTAATTCTGCAGTTCTCCCCCATGAGACACAGCATGAGATCCTGCCATCAAAATATGAATAAATGCCAAGTGTTTGAAAGCAAGCTGGGATGCCTTGTGCTCAATCGCAGCTCATGCAACAGAATCCATTTTCAGTTTAAGTGTCCCACACTGTATTCCTTTGATTTATTTTTTCCCCATTGAACAAGTTACAATGAAGTTGGAGAACAGCTCTGGAGATCAGACATTCAGAATAAACCTAATGGAGCCGAGGTCTTTTCAGCAGACCTATTGGCCCACGGTGCTGTAATCGCACCTCCTACGCTATGTCATAGCAACGATGAAATTATTGTGCAATTCAAATACAGTCTCAATTACACAGCTCAAAATCAGTATCATGCTAACAATATTCCCCCTTCAGTCAGAGCCAGCATTTGGATAGAGGAGTCAGGATGTAATTCAGTAAAAACATCAGCGAGTAACTAATATACCTTTACACTGAGTTTTTGCATGATCTGCATCTGTGTTTGCTACTGGATGTTGCCACACCAGTGTCTCTACAGATGCCTAGGAAGAGTCCTGGTCCTTCTGAACCCTTCGTCAGAGCAGGTATTATTCCATATCATAGAGAAGAGATGGAGGCATGAACTCTTGACCATGGTTTAGCTTCCAGGTTGCATTTCGTGCTTTTCAAAGCAGTTTAATCGCATTTTTATGAACAAGAGGTCAGACTTGGTGTGCTCTGAGGAAAGCTGCCTCAGACCTGGTAGGCACTATCAGAAGACAAGATCAAGAATGTCCCAAACACAAATGCACGTAAGAGCCCAAAGCAGAAGCAAGTCAGCCCATCAGAAGACAAAGCAGTTGCACTAAGAAGCAAGTCTTCAGCCTCAGCTTCTCCTAGCTTTGTGTGTGAGCATCTCTGCATGTTACTGGGTTATCTTCATGGCCTGGAGGGGAGGTAGTGCTGCCACAACCATCCCACCATAACAGAAGATGAGCAGGGGGACTCACTCCGTTAGTATAAAAAAACATTTCCCCCCAGCTGACTGTACCAAGGGAGCTGGAGCTGAGCATCACGGCTGGTTTTCACCTGCATCCATCAGCACAGACAAACCCACCAGGAGTGATCAATCCTGTTACCCCTCACAGAGGCTCAAGGGAGGGACGGACACCCCAAGCAAGACAAGAGGGTGATGGGATTTATGGGGTTTACCTAAAAAACTGCTAGGCAGCATCTGCAGTGTTTGCTCGTCAAGGGCATCAGCCTGAGCACAGATCTGATGCTTCACCAGATGCACCAGAGCCTCACAAAATTGCTGTAGAGTTGAGCATATTTTGCTATTAAACCTCCTCCATCATGGGTCATACTTAGGAGAATCCAAAACCCCAAACCAGTTCTATTTACAAGTGCACAGAAACAGTAACAGTATATCACCTTGTCAGAGTGAGCGGATACAGAAAGAAGTGCTGCAGGGGCAGGCACAGATGCAGAGCACAGGCAAGGAACAGAAGATGGTTGCTCTGTTCCCCTGCCCAGGGATGGAGACAGGGAGAACAGGGTCCTGCTGCACAGCTGCTAAGATCAAGCTCACCAGTCACTGCCCTAAAAGTTTCTCAACAGAACAGTGGGCAGGTTCTTCCAGCCCTACACTTAACTTCATGTGCAGAGAGGGAAAAGTCTAAAGAGCCAGAGAACAGATATTTTGAGAAGCTGATGTGCCACCCTCCCCTGTTATCTGACCCAGCCAAAACTGTAGCCTGATCCTTGCACTAGCTGTGTGAGCTGCTGAGGGACTTGATGGCCAGAATGATAGTGACAAATTGACTTTGGAATTAATCCCCCTTAAGCCTTATCTCAGAGATTATTATTGCTATGAAGGCAGCTGAAGAAAGGCACCGTCACTCTGCTGAAATTCCTTCTTCTGAGACAACAAGCTAAAAAAAAAAGAATTCCTCAAATCACTGATACTGGATACAAATGTAATCATGCCCGCTGCTTCATACATACATTTCTGGATTAACTCTGACCCAGCTATATATAATCCTTTAAGAGCTAAAATGAATCCTGGGCTGTACAATGATGTGATTAGGAAGCAAGCAAGAAAAATAATTAATTTCTTTTTCCTAGGAGCTAGACCTCACTGAACAGCCAGATCTGAGCTGCCAATGTGGTTATGCACCAGCCCACTGCTACAGAAAGTAGGAGACTTAGTCCAGCACACTGGGGACTTTTGGAGCAGAGTTTAGCTGCCAGCTGATTCAGTATTGTGTGTTGTAAGGAGCCTGAGCTATGCTTTTCCTGTGCTATTGATTTACCAGGAAAAATTGCTACCCACAAAGAGAAGCAGCTGAACAGCGTAAAATTTGAACACTGTTCCAAACAAAACTGGTCTTTTTCTTCAGTTCCAGTTAGTTGGAGCTGATCAGCGTGTTGTATGTCTAATCACATGAACAAGCAAATGTGCTGCAAGAAGGCGATGGACACAGGAAGGGTTAAATGGCTCCTTTCAGTGTTCATTCATAAACACAGACTCGATCCGAAGCATTAAATCCAGCAGATTCCTACTCCGTTGCTATGACTGACCTATTTCAAGATAAAATCCTGAGAGCTTTTAGGGACGGTGAGACTTCAGACAAAAATTAAAAGGAGAATCATCTCCACAGACATTCAGTGAGGGAAAAAAAAGAGAAAACCAAAGCAGCAGCTATGCACACTTCATTCCCTTAAAAGGGTACATTCTCCTAATGAGACCTAAATAACTTTTCTTTTTATTCTATATTGGGTGCTTCTTAAGGTAAGGAAAAAAATTGGAGTGCACTTTTTTCTGTGCTGTTTTCCACTTAGTTAAATTCAATTACTAGCAGAGAATGCGTTTACATCAAAAAATGCATCCTTTCTGCTTGGTCTCGTCTGGTAAATCAGATTTAATCCTCAGTAATCAATATCCCAGCGTAAACAGCCAACACCTGGAGATGCAAGGTGCAAGCTAGACCAAAACAGATTGGATTTGCAAGAGCATGCAAGTGCAACGCACTGCCAACACACAGCCCTGTGTTTATTAATTGTTATATAAAATATAGGCTTCTGAGTGACATTTGTGGGCATGGCATCTGAAGCTCTGAGTGCCTCTCAGCAGAAACTGCAATCCAGCCACGGGAAAGGTGCAATCCTCTTCCCACCGGACTTCCAGGAAGGCAGGAGAAAAAAACCAAACCAAAACTCGACTACTCAGAGAGACATTGTGGTCAGAGCTCAATTTGGATGCCTGTGCTGAAACTAAGGATCTGCAGGAACTGCGAGCCCAGCCGTTCTGGTGGCACTGCTTACCTCCCATCTCCAATCAAAAGGGTGGCTTTTCTCATGAATTTCACCACCTACCTGCTGCCTGCCTGAAGACTGAGAGAAGTTGAGGGAAGTACTGGTGCTGGGGCAGCTCATGATGCATGTTTCCATAACCATAACTCGCTCTGCGGAGCCTGGCAGCAGCACCGCCAGGGAAAGGTGAAGTTCATAAAGCTCCCCCACAAGCCGTTTTATCCACTTTGATACCACGCACTATCCAACTTCACTGCTCACTGCTTCTGAACAGTGCCAACAATTTAACCTAAATCCAGTCACACTTCTCATCCTGCTTCTCACTTTGTTGATTTTTTGCCCCGATCACCCTTCTGAGCCCATAAATTGCCAAGGGGCAAAAAGCAACCCCTGGACCCCAAGTTTGCAACTTAATCCAAGAGACAGATCCACACCGGTGTAACTGTGGAGATGTGAGACAGTGCGTCCCAAACTGGACATGGAAGTCTACTGCCAAGCCTCTACACACAGACCCCCGTATCGTGGCTCTTGGTACTGCACTACAGCCGTATCTTGGTCGAAGAGATGAAATTTCCTTTTCCAACACACTCCTGGTTTCAGCTTCTTTCAGGAGGTGAATTCTGCCACACGTTTTATTTTCTGGAAACTACTGAACAAAACCTGTCCCACTCAGGCAGCTTGCTGGTAAAGTGAGCTGTACCGAGCATGAAAAGAAAGGGGAGAAAACAGTATAACTGCCCTTAAAGACAGAAAAAGCACAAGTCACACGTTGCCTTCAGACTACCCGAGTTTGCTGGAAGATGCAACTTTAAAGATGCTTCCATTCTGTCCGTTTTCATGTGGGTGACAGAGAAGTTTAAGAATCAAAACAGCACCAGTTAAACTTCAATTCCAGCACAGCCTCTCCCCAGCGCCCCATCTGCAGCTACTCCATTATAATTCCTACTCGAGCCCTGGAGAGCAGCTCTGGAAAGCTCCTCACCCCGTGGGACACCCAGAGCCACAGCATTAGGCACTGCGCGGGCAGACCTCCCAGTCAGCAGCAAGTTTGTCCCTGGTTTCGCACCAGCATCCCAGCGGGATGCGCTCAGGGAGCCTGTGGGCTGGGACGGCACCGCTCCCACGGCTGGAAGGGAGAGCTGGCTCTGGGTTTGCTTGAGGAAATAGATACACAGATATACAGATATCTATACTGATATAGGTAGATATCGATATATATATAGTTATAACTATAGATAAATAGATGCAGGTATAGATATCTGTGGATACAGATAGATAGTCACACACATATGTTTATATAAATATATGTATATATAAAAATATATATACATAGTTATATATAGAGATAGAGGTATAGTGTGTGTATAGTGTTACGTACACGCTCTATATATGTACA
>JBCJKH010014915.1:21841-45608 GCA_039877255.1 Loriculus beryllinus | reverse complement strand
GCACTCACAGTGAAATCAAGGTGCTAAATACAGCTATTTTAAGACACAGGTAAAATTACTTCTATTTGATGCTTGTGAGCAGGGTCCTGCCAACGCTTTCTGTTGCTTTTACAGAGAAGTAATACAATGAAAGATCAGTGGGAGTCAAAGAGCAGACACAAGGAGGAGAAAGGGAGTTACAGCAGCATCCGTGGCAGCCAGCACAGATTCAGTGTTTCAAGGTTCCAAAGACCAAACAAAAAACAGGCATATTTTTTCGTGACAAATTCATCTGAGCTTTCCACCAGGCTGATGCAGATCTTAGCTAGACGGCGCATCCATGTACCTACGAGCTAGGCACGTAGGGTACACAGCCTCTCCCCTCTCCTTATCTAAGCGCAGCCCCATCAGTAGTACATCTCTAAGAGCAGTAAGACCAGAAAGAGAGCTGGAAATACTCACAACTTCATCTATGGTTTCACTGTACCATCCATTTCTCTTAAACATGCTACCCTGAGTCATGTGATTCCCCAGAAATAAAAATTAGCTAATTTAAAGTTCTGGAAGAGATTCTACTGGGAGTAAAAGTACAGCAGGAAAGAGAGCGTGCGTGCTTCCAGACTCACAGTGAGGTTTAGGGAATTTGCTTGGGGCTAACATAGAAAATCTAATCATTGTACATGTGGGATTGTGCAGGCGATGGAGGAACGTGAAGACCCCTGCTAGGTCCCAGTGCTAGGACCAGGGCAAACTAGAGACAGCTGCCCAGGGGAGCTCCTTTGAGAGGATAGCTTGGATTGGAAGGGGGAGGGCAGCTGTACACAGCACTGCTTGAGATCATCTGGCAGAGTAGCACAGTCTAGTCCATCTGGAAGGAATAACTAATTATACCCCACCTCTATTTACGTTTAATTTTAACAGCAAATTTCCTAGGATATAAAACATGATCTGTTACCAGTCAGACTCAGCACTAACGAATGTCAATGAGCGCTGTGTTGCCCCAGTGCTAAATGTTTTTGAGCGTCTCCATTTAATGCCTTGGATTTAAAGAACAAATTAGATAGGCTCTTCTTGACTAGGCCATTTTAAAAAGATAGATTTCAAAGTGTACGTTGTTCAGGATTTTCTCATCTTTCTAAAAAATTCCACGATTAAACACCAACTGACTGAAAAAAAAACCTTCACAAAGACCTGATTAGAACAAGTTATAGCCTGGATAGAGAGAAAACCAAGTCTGAAGCTAGGCCACAGCAGTGCTTTTCATGGCTCCAGCACAGAAAGGAAGGGTAACTAAAAGTACTTATACACAGTTGAACAGAGCTACCCAAAAAACCCCAACAAAGTTTTGTTGTAGATCACTCTATCTGATCAAGTAATTTACTTGATCCATCTCTTTGTAATATTTATTTAGTGACAAAACCCACTTGGTGTCCCCTTGGTAAATATTCCCCAGATCATCTGTGCTCGCTCTGCCAGCACCAACTTGGAACATGCACCATTGTGTTATTCACGAGACAGTAACCAGGCTGAGAGCTGCCAGAATCTACCTAAAATATTTCCATTCCAGCATTACTTATTTTCATAGTTTCTTCCATGATGACAAATGGATTCAAATTTTTTCCTACCATTAATCTTTTATCATTGAGTTTAGCAACTTTTAGAGCTTAAACCAATGATCAGCAAAGTCAACGGAGAACATGCCAGAGGCAAAGGCAAGTAAGACCACAAAGTATAGATTAAAAATGATGGCTACTTCTGCCTTTGTTAGTAAACAACTAGGCTACTTACAGTCCAAACATACTGCAAGCTGGGGAGGTGCTCCAAACACCCCATGGACAAAGAATTATAGTAATCAAGTCTTGTGGTCAAAAAGACCATGGCTGCTCCTAGTAGTTCACTGCAGGACACAAAAGGGCTCACCACAGCCTACGTAAACCACACAACAAAATAAAACCCAACACCCTAACCTTTGATATCACAACAACAGATAGCAGATTTCCAATATAAGTGCAGGATCAAAATCCTTGCTAAGGCTGCCAGATCAATGAACTATGTCTGAGCTTCCCCTCTCAATAGAAAAGGGAACAGCGGAAGAAGTGGGTTCCTCCTACGATACTCCTGCCACATGCAAGATTCCCTTGGCTGAAGAGAGACATGCTCTGACATTTATTTCAGCTTAAGTCTTCCAGACCACCTTTATATTGTCCACAGGTTAAAAATAGCAACACAGAACAGTGAAGAGCCACAAACTCAATATTCTTCTTATCCACCTAGATTCACACATAGGATGCACACAGGACTTGCGTGGCTTTTTTCCAGGTACTTCATGCCAGACCCTTTATTGGCACACAGGGACACCCTGAGGCCCTTTATCTTCTAAACAGCAGGAGCCAGAGCTACATCATCAGGGCCTGCTAGTCAGCAGTACAGTCCTTGGTAGCCAGTGCAGCTGGGTGGTCAAAAGCTGTACCCAAGCAGCTTCGTATAAAAGCGATGTGAGGCCCTTTCCAGGATGAAATTCCTACAAAAGGGAATCACTGGTATCTAGGCAGGCTTCAAGTAGCAGAACAACGTGGTTTTGGTCAAGAAAGCAGATGAGGAAATATCTCTGAAAGGAGAAAGCTTGGTATCAGCCTGTAACAGCAAACACTTTCCAACATTGAATTTCAGCAGAAACATCCCAGAGAGGGCATTTGATTTTGGTCTAGTGTATCTCTCATGTCCCTTAATATTTCTATAAACTTTATCCTGAAAGCAAAATACATCCTGAGTACCTTATTGTTGAAGCCTACTGTCAAAGCATTCCTGCTCTCCAGATGTATTTTCCTGTTTCTGAGCTCTGAGGTGCCCAAGGTAGCTTGGTGCCAGTCAGCTACTGATTTTGGTAACTGGCAAGAAATACCAGCCTTTGTTTTTCAGAGCACTGATCTTGGATTGCAGAGTGGTATTGCAGCTTGGATTTGAGGTTTTCTGTAGTCATTCAGGTAATGAAAGATGCTATATCCATTTAATCTCAGAATTAAATGCCAATCTCAGTGCAACACTGCAAGAAAGTCACTGATTCAATCTGGAGGACTGAACCTTTCTGAAAACCAGGACAGTAAGGTGAGTTCCTGAAGCAGCAGTGGTGTTGCTATGTGAGCAGGGTTGCAGGTGAAGATTTAACCTCAGCCACAGGAACCAAGATGCGATCCTTCTGCTACAGAAGCTTAACCTTGTGCTTTGTGTATCACCAAACTTGTGAACTGCACTGCTTGTCAGGCACAGCAGGAAGTCCTGACCCAGAACAAGTTCCTTCATGTCTATAACAGCAGTATGGCTGTGTAGAGACATGATGTTTTATAAAACTGTGTAAGAAAAGAGTTAACTATACAAACAGTGAAGTTAACACTCTGTGAGAACTACTGCAGGCGGACCACAAGGCTAGCAAACGCACATAGGAGCCCTGAACGGAGAAGAAAGATCAAAATTAGCCCTCTGGGGTATGTGGTTTGCTACTCTGCCTGTTTAAATAAGCTTAATTTTTTAAATTCACTAACAGGAGGCACCTTCTGCTAGCATTTAAGCATTTCATTCTGAGGGGTGAATTTCTCAGGCCCTGGAAGCTGTAACACAAGCATGCAGCACCTCAAAAAGAAAATCAGAATTTGCTTCTCTGCCCCAGCCTTCCCAGCCCTGTCTCCAAGCCCACAATGGCCACATTCCCATGCTGACACAGAGCTACACTGAATCATGCTTAGTATGAGAAGGAAACAGTTGGCAAACATCTGAAAACATTGTCCGTTAACCTTTTTTCTAATATGGTTATTTTTTGCAACTACCACATCTTTTCGTGGCTGAGCTGCACTTTCTCTCTCGTTAACTTGGGTTTTATTACCCTAGAAACATTTGGGAGTTGGTGTATTTGGCCAGTGAATCATCTGGGGGCTCTGCTCCTCTGAGTGGAAGACTGGCAATATTAAACAAAAGTTTATTTTCTGGTACAAACCTTTCCAACAGAGCTGTCACATTTGGGCACTTTGAAATCTGTTGAGAGCATTTCCTTGCACAAGGACTGAGAGCCTCTGTGCTGCAGGGACCTCTGCTTTCTACAGTAGTGCAGTGGGGTTGGTGGCCCCTCATCCAGACCCCAACTTCTCATTTTCCTCATGGCTCCCTCTTCTTCTTTCCCCCTCAGTGGTGAAAGGCCTCACCAGAGCCATGTGCAATCCACCAGTCCCTCATTTCCATTTTCTTTCCCTTTTTGGATCCCACTCCAAACACATGGCTGGCACAAATGAAAGGAACCTCATTTACCTGCTCCTTGGAGCCAAGGGTACAGTGCACACAAGGCTCCGTTCCCTGTCTGCCTTTAGAGCAGAGCCTAGAATTCAGTTTCTACATGACCCAAGCACATCTGAAGGAAGATGCTGTTCTACAGCAAGAAATATGCCACAAGAGGGGAAAAACCCTTGTGAAAGGAGCTGGACCTTCGTGGCAATAGCCCCTAGGTGTTATCCTATGCTAAAGGCCCCAGCAAACTCTCAACTTTCCCTGACCCAGGCTGTGGGTAGCACAGGCCACATATCTGATGGTGGGAGATTACAGGACAAGCAAAGGAAGGTCTCTGTGCTCAACTGGCCATCCCCAGCATCAACCTCCAAAATATTCCATCTACTCAGTTTCCGTTGGCTTCCTGAAACCTTGGACACTGCTTCCTAGATCGAGGGAAACAAGGTTCTTTTAAAAATGGAAACATCACAATACTTCTGACTCACAAAAAAAAACAACAAAAATTACTATCAGATATGTTTGTGCAGCAAACTCATTCTTCCCTTTTTATAAAGCCACAAGAGATATAAAATATAGAACATCCAAGGACCACATGAAAAGGATGTCTGGATCTGTTAAAACATAAAGAAGGCTCTACCAGCCAAGGGCAAAAGTTTAGCAACAATAAAAGTGTCTTTCGGGTTCAAATGCATAGAGAGAGGAAAAGAGTTTGTGGTCATGTTTTCCAGCTTTATGTATATTTGTCTATCATTTTAATATAAACAGGGTGTATTTATAAAGCCTAAAGAAATGGGAAACAGATTCACTGGTTTCTAAATGCCAAAAAGTCTCTTCAAGGATGATAAGCAATTAAAGAGGAAAGTCAATCAAACTTTTATGACACTTCTGACCAAGGGTTTTATTTTTATTGCACAAAATCCAATGTGACAACAGATATATACAGTAGCAGCACCCACCCGTCCTTCTGTTGTGAGGGGCCTGCCAGCATTCCCAGTAAAATCCCACTTCTGAGAGGAAAACAATGCTTGAATTCACGTACCCTTTGACAGAAGAGTTCTCAGCGCTTCCGAATACACTAATACGCGCAGGAAAGCATATAGAAATAGATACACATGTACTATTTCCATATGTATCCACAAATACTCTCTTAGAGCAATTCCCTGCACAGCCCCTGAGGAAACATGATCTGTTTTCTATAGCAAATGCTCAGGGGAGTCCAGAAATCCTTCAGTAGCCCTGAAAAAATTAAGCAGAAATGGAATAAAGTAGGAAAGCAGACAATGCAGCTGGTGCGTTATTTTGCACCAGTCCCAAATATTCAGCTTGCACAGTGGTACAGACAATTTTATATTGACAAGGCAGAACTTCAGTTGTCAGGTTTTGACAGGCCATTTTGGTAGTGAAGAAGGTTTGGCTTTTTCCTGGGAGAGGGGGAAGGGGGAGAGAAATGAAGGTGCTAATTAAAGACATAGAGTGTATTATGTGCCCGTGGAAAGAGAATTGGAAACTCTCGTTAATGGCTCTTTTGATAAAAGGTATCGAAAAACTGTGACTAAAATACAATGCAGTGCAAGGGTCTATGTATTATGCAGAAGAGGAATGCTGCATACTCCAAAATGTAAGGTTCCCATCTAAAACAAGCAGTTACTGAAATTTTGAATACAATTCACAAAGAATGTTTTAGAAGATGTGAAGTTTGCATCATTAAGCAACTGCACTTACATATCAAATAGCCAGGGAAAAAAAAAGCAGGATAGGGCCAGAGAAAAACGAGTAAGAAGCTTTTTGAGATAATTTTTTTTATATATATGCCATTCTATTCTATTATGTATTTATTTATTAAAAACAAATTATTGTGATAACTCAGTCACTAAGTGCTGACCTGGAGAGCACGGACAGCCCCATCATACCACCAGTAGCTGTGACACAAAACACACCCTCCCTCCTATATACCATAACTTTACTGTAGTACACGGGAAAACGGGGGGGAGCAGAAACAAGGCTGCTTTCAGCTAGACTACATCATACCATACAAGTACTACACAAAGGAGACTCCTTCTGTATAACAAGTATAATGAGTTAGGGTCTGTTGTTAAGATCTGAATTCTTGTGGCATTTCTCATCCCTGCCACAGACTAGGTAAGAGTAGATAGCAAAACACACTGAGCACTGAGCTCCTGAGGCCTGGCAGCTGCACTGTCTGCATTGCAGCTCACCTTCCAGCTGACAGCACCCTGCTTGTCCTGACTGCTCCTACAGCACACAGGCACCACCACAACATACTGCCTCCTGCCTCCACAGGGGAAATGGGGTCTGGGGTTTCTAATCCTTTTTTAAAGATAATTTTACATGGGTCAGGCTACTTGTAGCGGCTTGGTTCAATCAGCTGTTAGCTTTTCCTCATCTCCTTCAGCTTACTAGCTCTTAGGATTTACCTGCCAGAACGTAAAGCCCCTCAATTTTTTCCTTCATCACTTGGGACGTGCATTCTCAAGGGACGGAAGTGTTTACATTGTGTTCAATTTTGGCACAGATGCTCTGAGCTCTATTATATCTGTCAGATGAAATTCATCCTGGTGTAAATCCAGAGCAAATCCCAAGCAACTCGAGTAAGTCTCTGAAATAACTCCACAATTATAGAGCATGTAGGATTTGACCCTGAAATTGCAACAGGCTTTCCTTCCAGACAAGCTAAGCTCCAGTCCCTTCCCAGCCCATCAGTTAGAGCAGCCACCTGTGTGCTACCCACAGAAACCTAGCAATTGACAGGCAGCAGAGCAGCGAGCCTCCGGCATAGTTTGCTGAACACATGAAAAAGGCAACAATGAAAGCAAAGGCAATTGGGTACAGGATATGTTTTGTCCTGGTTTTATTGTAGCTATGAGGGATTTTTGTTGGGGTATTTCTGATGCAGGCTCACAACCCCCATTGCTCTACGAGGAACACGTTCATGTGCATCTGAGGACTGAAGAACCCTCAGGAACAGCCAAGTTATCAAACAGCTCATGTCCCACAGAGCTGCTCAAGCCAGAGCCCTTCTACTCCATCCCTTGGTGCCAGGTTTGATTCAGGAAGGCAGAAAAAGTTAAACATAATGTGATGTGAAAAATACAGGGAGGTATCAGCTTATTCCTCAGCAGAACTGATAAAGCAGACTGTCTTTCCTCAAACACCAGGAGACTGCTCCACATTAGGCAAGCAGAATTAATAATTCACATTGAGTAATCTGGAAAATTAGATCTCCTTCTGACTATGCCTGCAAGCAGCTTACAATTTGGTTTTATTCATTATTCTTGGAAACATCTATGAATAATTCTTGGTCCACTAGAATTGCTGTGGGAAGCAAATTCAGAAAGGGGAATGAGCACAGCTTTGGCCAATTCAGCCAACTTTTTTTGTTCAGATGCATGTAGTGGTCAGCTGAACATACTGTCAATGCTCAAGTACTTGCTCAGTCTCCCCAGTAACCGCTCCATTTTCTCCACTAAGAAGGTAAAACATGTAACGTTTTCATATTTGGTCTGAGGTACCATGACAAGATACAGTCATTTTCTATGCTTGTTTCAGGTTGTATTTAGCAAGAGGAGGGAGGTGGAGGAAGGCGGAGGAAAAGTAATTCATTTTGTCAGAGCCAAACCTGTTGTCACCTTACTGTCCTTGGTGTCCCCCTCCCAGAAGGGGCTTGCACAGAGCAAAGCCAATCCCTGCTGCTCCCCACATCCCAGTTCTGCAGCCTGGAGTCAGCAGCACCAATTGACAGGAAAAAGAAGAGGAGAGAGCCAGACAGCACTTTCAGAGCACCAGGATCTAAATGAACGGGTCACACATGAGACTTCACACTGTGCCTGAAGTCCAGTCTAGAAACAGTACTTCACCTGGCCTGATCCAGCTGACAGCATCTCCAGCCTTTGCTTGGTCAGGTCAGCACTGCATTCTGCCTCTTCGCTCTGGGACCTGTTGTGAGCCTCACTCCTCCTGCGCACACCAGAGGCACAGTGTTCTAATGCAGAACATGAGACGGTGCTCAAAACCAGACTGAAGGTCCAGGAATCAAAAGAGCAAGTGAGAAGAACGGACCACCTCATGTCTAAATATGATTCAGAGATTGGGTTTCTGGCCACAGATTAAGAAATACTGGGGTGGGGGGGGGAACTACAGGCGGTACTTCTCTGGAAGTTTTGTAAAAGCCTTGACAACCACATGCCAGTGATGAAGTACACACATTTGATTCCCTGTCCTTCCAAAGGACGAGAAGATCTCTCAAGGTCCTTCCTTGGCCTACATTTCTAGGATTTAAAAAACTGTCAGCACAAAGGTTCTGGTTCTGGGCGATACAGAGCCAGTGGTGAATTGCATCATCCAACACTGTGGCTTCACTAATGAAAACCAGCACAACCAGCACTACAGATGGAGTCAGCTGAATCCTGAACTTCCTTGTTTTTCTGGGATTAGTCAGACCCATAACAGACCTTTAAACATTTTTTTTTTCTTTGTGGTTAAATTTTTTATACCATGCTTATCATCCAGGGAGCTCCTAGAAATAATAGCAAACATGCATGCACGAGGGTCACACAACTGCTAAAATGTTAATGCAGTTTATTCTCTCTGGATTCTGCAGCTCTCCTCATCCAAGAAGTTCATACTTCTGCAAACAACAATGGAGGAAAGTCTCTAGAACTCTACTAATTATTCTGAAATATTCTTCAATAAACAGCCGGTACGTTTTCCATTAGTTGCAGAGATACATAACTCTGGATATGCTAAAAACCAGACTGCTAATCTGGGAACTTGAGCACAGGCTAAGCCTTTCCCCAAAACGTTCTGCATTTCTGCTGCTGAGCAGCTTTTGGTTTCAAGTCACCTGAAATCCTCAGCTTCCCATCAAGGTATGTTTCTGCTAAGAGGCAATGTCAGACACAGTAACAAACTGGAGCTTTCTGCTGGCTAAGAGGAACTGTGCTGACCATGCCAGTGTCTTCCCTGAATATAGACTGCCCGAGAAGCCAAATACATCCTCAGTAAGGAGACCACTTTCCCTCTCCAATGTTTTCATATGTGACAGTGATTAAGCAGAGGGTCCAGGAAACTCAGTGGAAGGTTTTCCATCAGTTTAAACAGTGACTTTCTCTTTCACCCCTCTCCCTGTCCCAGGCCCTTTTTCTCGTCATCTCCTTCCAAAGCCAGAGTCTCATTACCGGCTTCTGCAATGCCCTTTTCTGCAGAAATCCCTGTGCCATCCCCCTCCCAGCACTAATGATGCTGTTTGCTCCTGACACACTCACTCAAGCACATGCACACCAAGCTAAACTGCTTGGGCTACTGAGCACCACCTCTTCAGGACCATTATCACAGCATTCTATGAATCTGTCTCGTTTTAACATTTATTAACAGTCAGGTTCAAAACTCACTTCTAGCCATGTTCCTATCAACACAACAAAGGCATGAAGTCAGTTAAAAATTCCTCAAATTTTACTCACAGTTATACACATGCACACAAAATGAACAAAATGAACATTTGGCAATGTTTGTGCTGCCAAAATTAAAATTAGGCACCCAGTCTGCCCAGGCTCCACCTTCAGGCAACAGGAAAGGCTGGGATCATTGGATGGAAATGCTAAGTCCCTAAGCCAGGCTCTCACTCTGAAATCCCCTTTGGGAAAGGTCTATGCTTCCCATCAGCCTCATAAGAAAGGTTTGAAGCCAGCCACTGAAACTCCCTAAACCCACACACACACATTCCCCCAAGGCTTTGTTTTTAACCTCCTATTTGCATCTTTACTAAACAAATGGAAACAGAGGGGGTCAATTTCCGAGCCCAGCAGTGCAAAGATCACTATTCCCTTCTTATGTGCAGCCTTCTTATCCTTCTGTTTTTTCAGCTGATAAAGTGAAATTATTTTGGTTTCCTAACAGAAGGAAAATGGAAAAATAAAACCAAAGCAGAAGCTCACCATATAATTTTTTCCAGCAAATCAAAGCCATTTTTTTAAATTAAAAGTGTTTTGATGAAAAATTGCAACCACTTTTCAGTGAAGTGGCTTTATAGCTTCTCTTAATCTAACAGAGACACCCACATAGAGGCTGCATTGTTTAACCAGCTGTAACATCCCCCGTACAGTCCCACTCTGCAGAGCTCCTTGCTGAGCAGTGAAAATATTTATAGCCTGGATTCCCAGAAGGGAAATCTCCGAGGTGCCGCTAATTAGTTCTCCTAATGCACTGTTAATAAAAAGGGGAAACACAACTTATCTCGTGAACAACAGCTTTGTTGCTGTTTGTAACAGGAACTAAGATAACCCACAAGTGTTACTCAGGGAATGAATTCCATGGCCAACATGTGGATCTCCTCCATGGGCTTCTCTTCAGGAAGAGAATCCAATTGCCACATTTGTGGGGAGCAGTAATACCCACATTCAGCCTGGAGCTGAGCTCTTGGCCGCATTTCACCTCCACCCTAGGGGGAAGACTCAGGCACCAGTGCCCTGTGCCTGGTTTCCACATAGGAAAAATCCAGTGTTGGAGCAAGAAAGGAGCTCTGCTGCACCGAGGGTAGGAGCCCAGACAGACTGAGTTCTCAGGAGAGCGCTGTGGCAAGTGCCATTGTGATTCCCTTTGGACTAGGCACTTTCGCAGGCATTTGTACTGGGGAATTTATCATTGGAGTTAAATCTTATCTTTATTTCCAATAGCAGGTGACTTGTGACAGCCCCACAGTAAGCCAAACTACATCTACTTCCACTAAAAAACAAATAGCAAGCCACAGCCTCAACAAAACGTGTAGAAAATATCATCCAATCATTACAAACTATTTGCTCAGGGATGTTTCAGAGTGATTACCTGCTGGAGAAACTGAATAGATAGTCAATAAACTAACACCACTAATGCCACTTCCCTCCTGGGCAAAAGGGGCGATGGATTGGAACCTTTTACTATCCTGATCCAGAAAGGCAAGAGCCCTTGCAAGTTTTCCAGTTCCTACACTAACCTATTTTAGTATCAAACAGTCCCGTTTAAACGCCCACCACAAATCAGAGCTTTGCTGCCGCTTTCTCTCAGCCCCCTACAGAATTAAGTGGCTGTTATCCAGTTGACCCCCGCCCCTGCAGATACTATATATCTAACTCTTTAAGAGATGCAATGCCTCCTTGTTGACAAGAAGGCAATCATTAGCATGCTGCCACTGCTCAAAGTGCTAGCCTGTGCTCATCCTTTTACATCAAGTACAAATTCACGTGGGTGAGCATTTGGACTAGTACAGATCACAAGAGCTATGGAATAAGGAGTAAGAAGTTCAAAAGAAAGCAAGATAATAGCTAAACTTATAAGCTTGTAATGCTATTGCTAACAGGTGTTAAGATGGATTTGAAAAGCTTGCATGTGTCTACACCTACCTACAGTGTTGTCCGAGTTCTCTAGCTGCTGATTCAGATGAAATCACTGCTCATTCTATCTTCTCATGGACTGGATGACAAAAAGACAAGAAAATGCTGGCCTTCCTCACAATAGTAGTTTCTGTTTTCACAGGACTCGTATGCAAAAAAGCTCTCAGGGGCACATTCTTGAAAGCTGCTTTCTGCCATCACTTACACAAGCAAAAACCTGCTTGCAAAAAGGTCTGCAGACATGACTGGAGTGATTTTTCATCTAGCTGTTACTGAAATGCACCTACATGGATTTCTTTAGTTTCTGTACCATCCCAAGTAGATACCAACCATCATCTTCATACAGCTAATGTCTGCATACAGGGAACAATAATAATCATACCCAACTGCAGGTGTTCAGGTCAGCATCAAGTAAGTGTGCAGGATCTATTGGATTGGGTTTATGTGCTATTTACTAATTGCAACCTGAAAATTCCACGTCTTGTTGGATTTTGTACATCAAATGTTATTACTTACTAACTACTTCCAAAATTAGATAGCTTTTAAAAAGGCAGAAACACAGCCTCATTCCACTGGGTCATAACAAAAACATCAACTGTACTCGACATATTCTGAGTTCACACTACCAGCGAAGCTTTCTGCATGCAGAGCCCATCTTTTCATCTCTGATTCATTTCTACCTCTCTGTACTCTTGTGCCATCTGCCCCCGCTCAGCCTTCCTGAAACAGTCCTGGAAGTCTGCTCTAGAGCGCTCAAAGTAGAAAAACCAGGCATTAGGACCAGAAAACAGTCTTCACGATGGGAAAAGTACTTCAGGGAAAGTAACTTGGAAGACCTTAAAAAAATCACCGTTGTGATGTCTCAGTGCAATGATTTTCACTTGCCACGTATTTAGGGTGGAGAGAGGAAGTCACTTGCGCCACACAAAAGGATGCCTTCTGTAATACCTTCTATGTAACATGGTGAGTAAAAATAATCATGATCTCCAATAAATTCAAGCCACATTCATGTTTGGCAGCTTTCCCATCATGCCAAGAATTTACCCAACGCCCCTTTTATTTATGATGAAACAGAAGTGACATAACACTTTGTCATGAAAGAATACTGTAAATGATACTTTTTTAATTATATACACTGTTGTTCTTGAAACAACTCTCCAATAATTTATGTTTATAGTCCTAAACACATGCTGCAGAAATGGATATAAAATACAGCTGTGGTCAAACACCATGTGACTCCAGTGTGGCACTAGCTTAGCACTGGAAGAAAGAAGGAGCAGGAACTCCAACAGGTCCTTTTCCCCTACCTTCATTTGCAATCTTATTGAGGTGCAGGCCTAGCAAAAAACAGATGTTTCCAGTCTGCCAGCCTATGAAAAAGGGAAACACTGTGGGAGCTGAATGTGAACACTGGTGGGTCTCCAGCAGATCAAGAGCAGAAGCAGAAAATGCTGATTTCTGCTGAAAATTTGGAGCCAGAAGAGAATACATGTACATTATATTGTTCTTCCAGCACCTCGGAGCATCATTAGCAGCCAGTGATCCCTCTTACCTACAGTGACACCTTCACATTGCTTCAAGAGACTGAGATATCAATAGCAGCAGCTAGGTCTGTCTATGCTTTCCACCTCATACTCATTTCCCCTAGCTCTTGAAATGTTGTTAAGGCAAATATTTATAGACTTCTGAACATTACTATTTCTACACTTTGCTGCAGCCAGCATAGACAAGAACACACCCAACACAACAGACAGAATTTGGTGCTATTTGGGACCCTCAGAGAATATCTGGGTTTGCAGTGCAAACACAAATTAATTTCTCCTCCCCTTTCTCCTGGTCAATACAGCCACCAAGCTTTATTCCCTGTGAATATAAATGTCAAAGCAATGATGGTCAAGTCCTTTGAATTTAGTATATAAAGGCACGAAGGATGTGAAAATTCAGATACACAAGATCTTTAAGATACCAGCAACTGTCTATTGACCTCAGCCAATTGATATAAGTGAATACATGGGAGCAGAGCAAATAGAGAGGATTAGCATTTCTGGTTTGAGCTACCAAACTACACAGCCAAAGAAAGATCAGGGTTACTGTGAATTGTGTCCATTATCAATTGCAAGGTAAAGATATTAAACAGATAAATGGGTAGTGACATAAACAGAAACTGATGTGTGACTTCAGAGAATGGTGTGATAGGATCACTGAGAACTGTTTGCACATACGCCAGCTTAAGAGAACATAAAACGTAAAGGAGATGATCAAAGAAGAAAGGCTTCTGCAAAATGGACAAATACGTGTTCTGCTCTTTGCTTTTGCTGGTATTTATCACATACGTATTTTTAATTTCCTGGTTGTGTGTCTCCCTCCTCCCCCTACATTCTACTTTTCACATTTATACACCTAATACCTCAGTTCTTCCTGAAATTCAGAACCCTGCAGGAGCCAGATGTCTCCAGAGTTACAGGCCAAATCCAGTTCTGATCAAACACGATTAGTTTGGGGATCAAGGATGAATCCTCTGCGTCTCACTGAACAAAACATACAGCCCGTAAATGATAAACCCTCACTATCTCTTCCCTCTGGTTTTCTTTCATCTCGCAAGTTTGGTCCACTCTTCTCCTTAAGATTTCTGACTTCCAAATAAAATCATCCTTTGAGTTCAGATGATTAGGAGAGCCAAAAGGCATTGTTTTAGTTTTTGCTACATTTAAAACCAGTTTGTTTTCCTTGAACCAGTCTGTCAAAGTCTTTTTGCAGTTCAGGCGTTATGTGAGAAACAGATTTGCCATTAAAATGCACAGTCGTGCCATCTGTATAAAAATGTATAGCACAGTAATGACATAGCCTTGCAAAATCATTAATAAAAAGAAAAAAACAGGAATGACTGACACTACTCAACTCGGGGAGGGGGGAGAATAGAGGGGAGAGACATTGACACCTTTGACTGACAAAGGGGGGGAAGAGACAGCCCTGTGAAGAGAAACAGATTGATGCTTCTCCCAGATTCTTTGTCTTTCCTGACAGAGTATGGGCAGCAGCACAGGCCACCTACTTGCTGCGCTAACGCCTGCAGCACATTAGGCCAAAAGCTTTGGTGAAGTTAGCTGGGAAAGATTTCCACTACATTTTCATTTATTTAGGGTATGTTAGAAAGAACTCACCATTAAATGCTTGCTCAGAAATCCCATTTCACTGGGACCTGCTCCTCTGCACTGGCAAGGGGCCCCATGTTCAGTCTCTCTCTGCAGTTCTCCCCAGACAGGCTGTTACTGTCTCTCCACTGACAATACACCTGCTTGCAGCACCACTGATTCTGAGCCTTTATATTGTCCAGGCCAAGTCCTGATAGCTCTGACAGCCCCCAGCTGCACTGCTTCCTATCAGATTGCTACCTATGTATCCCTACTTCTCCAGGGTCATCCTGTTTGAAAAAAGGTAGGTGCCTGCCAGCATTAAGTCCCAGGGAGAGGCAACATTATAATGGCCACATCCTTCGGGTTCCCCCTTACAGAGACCATACCATGAGCTGAGGGAACAAGCAGCAGCACTTGCAGCAGTGATGCAGAGTTCCTCCAGCGGCCCAGTAAAGGAGCACTGGCTGCTGGCATCCCTCACATCACACCTGCTAGATATGATTTAGGTTCAGGGTTGACGTGTGTCGGTCCCACCTCACTCTGACAAGCCAGCAGGATACTGTGATTCACAGGGGGAGATGTGCGAGTCTTCCAAAAATATGCCCGGAAGGAAAGAACTGATGAGGGCATCTGAAAAAGACGCACATATGGTTTTTTTTGATGGCTAAATAGCAACCAGTTCTCTAGACTTTTCCTCGGGTCACACAGGTGAACGTTTTCCTTAGGCTGAAGCCTTCTAAAAATATCATGGAAAAGATTCATTTTTGGCTATGTTGAGTTTCACAAGTGTCCCTTAAGCTTTGTTTACCCATCATCTTGTCAACGTGGCATATGCATCTCTTCGCTATCAATTACGTGCTCCACCCTTTGCGTCTGGCTTAGTGCTGAGAGCCGACTGCAACCCACAGCCTTTAAACAGCCCTGGGTTGCAACCCAGGTCTTTTGCTGAATCTAATAACATATGCTGAAAATGCAAAAGCATCGAAACAATAAAAGCCATAAGAACATCTTTACAAGGTATTTGCTAGCATTCACCCCAGGGGCTTCACTATCATTTGAGAGAAAATATTGTAATTGTGGTAGAATTATAGATTACAATTTTACTCGGACTTCCTAAAGTTAACCTCTACCATTACAGGCCTAAATTTGGAGGAGTCCATTGTGCCGCTTGGAAGAAAGCCACTAGTTCAGCGCTAGCAACTTCAGTTGTACAAAAAGAACTTTTTAATGATGATTCGTGTTTCATAAGCATTGCACTATTTTTAGAAATATGAGAAAGTAAAGTATGCCTCCTTTTAAATCTGGCTTTTACTGCACCCTGTAATTTATGGTGATATAATAAGTAATTTGAAAATAAAGATTTGAGACAACATTTTAGCATTAGTGTTTTTAAGACAAAACAAACATTCAAAATAAAACCTAAACCACAGCAATGAAATCTATCATTAAATGCCTACTTTCTGCTAAATTTGTAGTTATGGCAGCTTAAATCTCAAACATTTGTTGTGACCTCTGGCAAAGTAAAAATAATCATATTATTCATTGTGGTTCAAGACCAATATAGGGTATTATTTCATCCTAGCCTTAAGTATTCATGGAATTATATAGCGCATCTTTTGAAACTGTATTAATTACTCTTTGTTGAGTCCAAGTGAGTGCTGGTTTTCAGAATGAAATGTGTATAACCTCATAGTATTCACTTTATTTGTGAAGACTAGCAGTTTTTAGGCTCATTTATGCATAATACATCAGATGTGACCTGTTTAATCAAAGTCTAACTTCTTCTGAATTAGTATCTCTGTATGAGTTTCAGACACAAAGGCTTTTGAATGCTCATGGAAAAATTCAGACACAGTTTTTCTCTTGTTCACCGTGTAAAAGCTGCCACTGTACTGTGGTTCCAAAACTCAGTGTTAGACTGCAGTGAATAATACATGCCGAGCAGTTCAACCCAGTCCATTAACTCCCTCAGACAGCCCTTACATGACACCAAGTAGCACCCCATATGTCTCTGTTTATTGCATAGGTATGCCTCCGGGAGAAAGAGTCCCCTCTGCATGGGAAACAGACCTGGATTGGGATGTAGGAATATAGCATTTGAGCCTTAACAACACTTGTTTAACTAAAAGAACAACATTTGTTCCTTTAATTGTAAAGCCACTTCCCTGCTTCCATTTCTATTGTCACCCAGCATTAATGATACTTGGGAATTACATGACTTGATCATGAAAAGTGCTCTCTTACCCTTGGCTTTAGGAACCGAAATGTTACACTGAAAAGCTTTCCAGGAACTGCTACATAAGAGTGCCAAGTGCTACACGTTTGCAAGGCCAAGCACCCTAGGGGATTGGCTTAACATTAGAAACCCTCTTCAGTCAAAGAGTGGAATTTCCAGGTAGGGAAGTCTACCAATTCTCTTCCTTTTAGGATTTCTGGAAAAGGTAAAATTCAGAGAAGAAGAAATAGAAGAGGTTTTGCATTAAAATTGTCAAATCTTTTGAGCTCCAGACTCAAACATCTAGTATTGCTTCCCTCATTCTTCAAATCCATCACAGATGTGATTATGAACCATCCAAGCAAGGTACCAAATCATGCCTATATCCATGAATGAACTCTGACTGCATGTGCATGTGAGGGAGGGGGGAAGAAGGCTTTTCCAGTTAGAAATTTAAAGTACTTGATTTTGAGAAGCCAGAGACAACTGATCATATATTCTGGAGTGCAGCTAGAATCTGATCTACCAACCAGATCCAAAAGTGGCAAACGACCTCTAATTGCACGGGGAAGAGGCCAACAAACCAGAACTGGCTATCTAAACATTGAGGGCTTATGACCAAGTCTACACAAGCAGAAGAGAACTTCAGGCTCAAAATTAATATTTAGCTATTGGAATCCTTCTCTGAATTCCAAAACATTCTGGGGCTCTCATCATTGCTGCAAATTGCTCACCTTGTCTGACATTCCAGAGCATCTAGACCTAGAAATCTAGATTCAGACTTTTAAGCCTTACGATCCATCAGTCCGCCTCTCAAGCAGCAAGTGTGAGCTCTACAGCAAGAAAATGCAAAGATTGACATTCTCTCCGGGTTTACACCCATACCAGCTTGCTACTTCAGTGTGGCTTGGCAGGTGCAAACAAGAAGAGAGTTTAGCTCTTGCTCTTGATTTCTTGCGTTCCTAAAGCTTTTGTTGGTGTTATTTCAGCCCAGGAAAAAAATGCACATTTAGAGAGGAAAAAAATCCCTCGACAACTATTGCTTTTTCAACCATTATGTGAATGCCTTAATAAGCTGAAACTTTGTAATTATTGATCTTTAGTATGGTTTCTTGTCTTTACAACATAATATCTGCACCCATTTGTGATAGTTATTTGGTTTTTAAATACCTTTTAAACGTTGATATCACTGGCATTGAGTTTGGGTAGTTTTCTCCTGGTAACAATTTTTCCATAATATTAATTTGCATTTTTGAGGACATTATAAAAGGAGAAGTGGAAAAGGAAAAGATAGAAATTCTGCTTTAACAGTAGCTGAGAACTCCAAGCAAGATTAAACACAAATGCTGTTGTGTGCTCACTTGAATATGAAATTCTTCCTTTGTGATGGTCGCTCTCTGAAGGGCTGAACCCAGGAGGTGGGCACTTCATGGAAGACAACTTGGCGAAATGCACAAATGGCTCTCACTGCGCTTCTTAGCCCTGAGACAAAGTAAATTCATTCTCAAGGGCCAACAAGACCTTCAAGTTTGTCCCCACTGAAGCTGAGCTATTGATCTCTGGCTCTCTGGAAGAGCTAGGCTCAGGAAGGAGTAAGTGCAATAAATGGTGCTACACACAGACTGGTGTGATTTATGGAGATGGCAGTGCTAGCCCTCTTGCCAGCCTGAACAAGCAGCCTCGACAGAGGAAGGAGCAGGAGAGCAAGCAGCGTTTTTCATCGAGCAGCTGCACAAAAGCTTATAGATACCAGGCTGAAGCTAACCCAGTAGGAGAGCATCAGTCCTCCCCTTTTCCAGGTACATTAGCATGTATGGAACACTTAAGGTTTGGGAGCAAGGGTTAAGAGGTCTCTGTTCCTAATAGCTCTTTCCCATCTGCATCCTTGAAATCTGTGGAACTCAATGTCTATATCTGGTTTTCCTTTAACTAAACACAGCCTTTGGGGGGAGGGGGAAGGGAAACCCAAAACTTACACAAGATGGTGATGAACTTCACCAAAATCTGGGTTTCATGGGGAAAAGAAATGGTTCTTTTCATTAATCAAAAATTCTATTTAAACTGTCTTTGTAGTAGTACTTATTGAACTGTGGGAAGATATAGGAAACTCTCAAACATATTGATATAATTTAAAAACAAATAGGGTGAACAGACAGGGAACTGATTCATTTTTAACTCTGATAGAAAAATAACTTCAAAAACATTGTAGATGTTCATGAAAATAGATTTTCATTTACTATCAAGCTCTAGAGGAAAAAAAGCATACTTATTCTCTTTTGAGTCTCACATAACCTACTAATCCACAACATATCAAACACAAAGAAACAGTAAAATACATTCATAACCACAAGTGCCAATATGTATGTGTCTGAAAAAAGCTAGTAATTTAAGACTCTTAAGTGGAACTGTTCCCCAGAGAATGTTATTAAAAACTGTTGCAAGTAACAATGTTAGTAAACACCTTTATGATGAAATAATTGTGTGGAAGGCACTGTCAACATAAGAACATGGCCCTACAGCCAAGGACAATTGCTCTACTATGCTCAATTCATTTATGAAGCATGAGGTGTCAGTTTTATGTGTTTTGGATGAGATTGGTGTGGATTTTCATTTTTTTTTAATTATTCCTACAAGGCTAATGGACTATAATATATTTTGCCAGAGACTGCATTCCATAGCACATATTTTATAAAGAGGATGTACGATGTATTCAAGGCTTGATCTCCCCATGAATCAATGAATCAACAAACATCTCCCTATTGTGTAAGATACTATTGTTTGGTTGTATTTCAGAAAAGATTATTTGTTCAGAGCATTGTGAAGTTATGGGAGGAGAAGGTGTGCTAGCCAAGGAATCCTTTTGTGATGATTCATGAAAACAGACAATCAGCAGACCAAAGACTTGCCATGGCACGGATGAGTTCACAGGTCGTTGGTTCTGAGCCTGCAGTGCACTTCAAGTCACCTCCCACACACAACACAATGCAGAACAGAAACATTTTGAAGCACAGGGCTGTTTGAAGGATAGAGGTCTTTTCTACTTCTATGGCTCAAACTCAGCCTAGGAACACAAACCCCTGAATTAATATTGTTTAATGGCTGCATCATGCTGTACTTGCCTTAGATGAGCAGGGAGACCCAGAGGCAGAGCTTGTAGCTCTTGTACAAAATCCTTCATGTTGTGCTGTTCTCAAGCCTTAAGGTTACCTACTATACTAAAGGAAGTTGAACCACACATCATGCCAGGCTGTCAGCCCTTTCACTACCATGGCACAGATAATGAAAGCCCCTGTGATAGCTGGTTTTGCTCTGACCTGTACAGCAGGGCTGCTTCCCTGGAAACCCAACAGCCTGCAGCTGAGATAGCAATGTCTAGGAGAAAATGCATTGCCCAGCTTTCATCCAAACCTGACCTGTATATCTCTGACCACAACTGACTTGTTTCCACAGGTGAATTTGGTATCTGCCAGGTGTGTGCATCACCTAAGACTGTGCACCCCACTCACCCTGCAGCTGCCAGTTGCGTAGGGTATGGAACATGGCATCAAACGTGAAGGCTTCAGAGCACATTTCCCAGTTTAGCCTCACCTCTGAAGAAAAGACCATTCACAACATAACCATCCACTCCCTGGCAGCACAATGCCCCTCCCTCTTCTTCCCAGTGGCCTCTGCCTGCACTTGCTCCCTTAAAGTGTGCAAAGGACAGCTTTAGCTTTGAACTAGACATGTGCAGGTAAATTACTGCAGTAGACTCACCCGGCACATTTGCTGTAAGCTTCTTAGCTCTCCCTATTTCAACACTGCCCTATTTTAGTCTTCATCTGTTTGCTCAAAGGGAGCAATGTAAGGAAGAGCAGGTCATGTAATCTCTATTCTGGTGACAGGGGATGCAGAACACATATACATAAGTGAATGATAACAAGCACAGGCTGCCTGCAAAAAGGACCATGGGAGGGCAGCAGGGCGACCAGCAATCAGGCTCCTCCTTACAGGAGAGCAGAATTCTAGGGCAGAGAAACAAAGACCTACAATCCTGGACCATCAGTAGGATTCAGCAGAGTCCTACTGATACCAGGGAGCATCCCCCCGAGACGTGGGGCACTCCTTGCCTCCATACCAGCAATGCTCCATGGGGTTAGGTGGGTGAAGCAAAGCACTGCATACTGGGATAGTCTTTGAAAACTGTAAACCACTTTTCTCTCTCAAAGTAATTTCAGTGCTATTGTGTAATACAGAGGGAGAAAAAAAACTTTTCTTTGCCACTAAACAGGCTTTCGCACCACCTACAACCCAGGATTAAACTTCAGAGGCAGTTACACAAAGAAAAGGGTTTCTGCAAAGAAATCAATCAATCATTCCTCAAGTGTGGGTACAGCACCTCCAAAAACCAGGCCGTTTCTCAGGTACATGAAGATATGAGATCTTTATTTAAACCACCCCCAACCTGTTTCACTCAAGCCTCAGAAAACTGTGACCTAAATGCCTTAAAAAAGAGCTTGGATTTCAATACTAGCCTCCCTGTGGCTGAGACTACCACACCTCAGCATCTCCAGCTCACCTTTCCCTTCAAAGCCTGTGTGAAAAGAGAAATCCCACCGCCCATGCAAAAGCCAGCCAGCTTTTACTGCATCAACTGCACCAGGGGCTATGGGGGTTGCTGTTACTTATAGCCATCTTACAGCTCCAGCACTGAAAATTACGGCTTTCAGGAATCTGAGCACTCAGAAAGAGGGCCTTTGACTACTGCTGTCCCCCTTCAGTTTCATTAACTTTCTTTTTTACATAGCTTAAAGCCCCTTGTTATAACCACCTGACTGTAATAAAGTGATCTAAAGAAAAGCTAGTTCAAAATACTTATAAGCTTTTAGGACTCCACTGTTTTACAGGCACTGTCAGAGCTCCTAAACAGTCAGACCCCACTTCCATCTATGTTTTGTTACATTTTCTTGTATGTACCCAAGTGGAGCAGGCAGGACTGATCCATCCACCACTGGAGCCTGCTGTGGGTGACTGAAAATAATACCACCTTATCCGGAATAACTTCAGTCCTTCCCCATAAAGGCACTCACACGCTTAAAAGTTTAATGGTACAGCAAGGCCAACAGTTCAGGGAAATAATTTTATGGTTCAGACCGAAGGATCAAATCAAAGCATTTCACATTGCATACATGTTATTTGGAAGTCTTTGCCGCATTGGATACTCTCAAAGCAGGGAGCAGGTTATAAACAGAGTGGTGACAACAGTGCCACTGTGGCTATTTTATCCTAAAGCGTAGCTCCAGCTCAGGGTTGGTGCTGGGTCAGGCCAGGCCAGCCGCCCAAGCCCAGGAAGCAGCAGCACACTGCCACAAGCATGAGGAAGGAGTTCCACAGCTGCCCTCACAGGGGTTTGCCCTCATTCTCCAGAGGAAACAGCAGACAGCTGTCAAAGCAGCTCTGGAAAACACCTGCAAATCCCCTCTTGGTGCAAGCACAGCCCCTTCGGGTGGCTTCGCAGCTCATCTGCTCTCCCAGCGGAGACAGAGTCCAAGCAGCAACCAACCACTGTGTGTGCATCACACCTCAAACCTCTGTATGTGAACCATGTCTCAAACCTCCACACTAACACACGTGGGAAAACCCGCGCTGCCCTGCCCTCAGGCTCTGTACCTGTTGCTTGGCTGGGGCTGTGTCCAGGAGGGACAGCCTTTCCGCAGGTGCACAAGCTGCCCACCATCAGAGATGTGAGCAGATGGTGATGTGCTCTGCCTTGTCCCTACGCACAAAAACATTTTTATTATCAGGCACAGAGTGTTTGGAGGCTCAATATCTGCTGCTCTTTGCTCATGGCTGCTGACAGAGGCGTCACTGGAGAGCTGTGATTTACCACCTTCATATTTATTTACATTTGTGTCTCAAGAAGAGTGGCAATTTGCCAGATTTGGAAGTGCTTAATCGGATCTGATGGGCAGATTAATTAGTGCAGGTCACAGCACTACTTGCCTTCCAGGAACATTACCTTTTGTATTTATTTTTTTGTCAAGGTAAAGCAGGAGGAGGTCAATGCTGCCAGCGTGTTTTACATTTTACTGCTTTAAGTCTTCATGGGTTTATTTCATTACCCCAGAGTAAATGAACTTTGCTTTTATTTCTGCCACGACAGTATATTCCAAATAAAATAGTGCAGGCACACACAAAAATGGGATGCAAGAAGATGAAAAATCTTACTTATTTCTCCCCTTCCTTCCATACTCTCTATAATAATCCTCTTCTCCCCTCTACCATAGTTACTGCTTTCCACTATGATCATCTTGGTATCTTTCTGTCTTTGAAAAAAAACTGGTTTGGAGTACAGAGCATTTTCATACACACATATATAGATACACACACATTTATATATATACAGACATCTATTTTTATATATATGTATAAATAAATATATACATACACAGTGAGAGGCAGACACCATAGCTGGCTAGCCATTACACCAGATTGAGCAATTATAAACTCAGCTGGATTATTCTTAATTTTCACCGGCCTGACTGAAATTTGAATGTGCCCCATTACGTATAGGTTGACAAACCAGAGAACATTGAGATTAATTTTTTATGGCCGCAGAATCATTTGCACTCCATAACCTTGGAAGTGACACGTTGCTGGTAATCAGGGACACACACTGTTGTCGTGCCACCATGGTAAACGTGAAAGGGCCTTCTGCATCTGTCACATAGATCAGCACCTTTTGGATGAAAGAAATTGAAGATGCTCATGAAATAAAACCCTAGAAGAGTTTGGAGCCTGTCCTG
>JBCJKH010014915.1:0-13833 GCA_039877255.1 Loriculus beryllinus | reverse complement strand
AAGCTGTTCAGTCCTCACACCAGGCAATAACCATACAATTAGTAGTTGTGGTCTCTCAGTAGATGAATATTGATTTAGAGATCTTTTAGCTTAGTGTGCATTAGAGTTTCATTGCTTGATTCCACCCTCCCCTTCAGTTTCAGCCCTCAATCAACCAGATTTGTTTCACATGCATGCTCCCGTGTCTTGGAAAATATTTCTGAATTCTACACAGAAAAGATGCAAAGATTTTAAGCAGGGAAAGGGAAACCCCCACAAGAAGACAAGCAACAAACCTGCTCAGGCAACAAATTTAAGTGTAACCTCATGGCTGTAGAAGTCTCAGGTCATGCTCACTGGACAAGTGCATGTAACTAATCTCCAAATAAATTCCCTGAAAACTGTAGCAACTGGACAGGTTTCTTTTCATCACTGTTTTGGAACCGAGAGCTTCATTCCAGACCCAAATGAGTCAACATGGTAACATCAGCCATTGCTGTGATGGGTGAGACCCCATTTTATCATGTGCCTTAGGTCACAGGCACAGACACCCTAGTGTCTTGCACGCTGCATGGCATCTAAAAGCATTTTTGCCAGGGTGGGTTTGCATTGTTAGCCAAGGGCAAAGGACACATTCAGAAAGTCACAGCTTCTCTAGTAGCAACTTTGCCCCTTTTTTTCCTGTTGTTGACAAGTTGCATTACTGGTTTGAATTGGCAAGGCTCATACTGCCTGAGTTCAGAACACCAGCCAAAATCTCAGTGTCCAATAGCTGTAAGTCTACCCCACTTCTTCCCACAATACTTCACCCTACCCTGCGTCAAGGAAGAAAGCAGCATCCCTACAAACCTTCCAGGTGCCCATGGCCACAGAGCACTTAAAGAGCAAGAGGCAGGTAAAAATGTCCCGACAGGACCCATTCATGTAAGTATGACATCCCTTTTTACCTCTGTCTCAGTGCCAGTCCTAATCTGAGATAGGGCAATAGCTGCTGTAGTCCCAGTTTCACAGCTTCTTGAGGCAATAGCTAAACAGTTTGGAGGACACTGTTGACCTCAACAAATCCATAACAGGAATTATGTGACTGTCATCAATTTATCCCCATCATGAGAGCTTCAATACAGCCAGCACTGACCACTCATACAGACAGTTTGAAGTGTTTGCTGTGGTCCACTAGAGTCACCCAGAACAGAATGCTAGACTATGATTTATCGAGGAACCCATTTTGACTGGTTTTAACAAATTCAAACATTCATTTGTAAAACTCACAAAATTCATCCTGTATCCTAAGAAAAACAGAACATTGAGAGGAAGCTTCTATTTCCGTAGAAAAAAAACAGTGTTCACCATGTTGTTTTGATGCAGAAAAAGGCAGAGCCTGTACCAGGAGCTAGCTGTGAAGCCACCGCAGGCCCAGCAACACCTATCACAGCAGGTACCCTGGAGAAAAATGTGTAACAGAGAACTGAAACAATGAAGGAAGACAAGGACAGCTTCCACTGATATTAAAGAGTGTCCATTGTCCATATTAAACTAATGCAATATAGGAGGTGAACTCAGGAAAACCTTCCTACTGAGCGACTCAGACAAACTTATCACGTTCCACATGCATGGGACATTAATTTAATAGGTAATAAACTACAGTAAATTAAATACATACTTCTCTTATTACCAGGTTGGCACCAAAGCATTACCCTCCCCATCATTATTGGCAGCAGGACATCTATCATTATTTGGTAGTAGCACAATCTACTTCAGTGAAAAGGCAAACAGAAGCCAAAAGGTACACCTCTCATTTAATGGGAAGACAACTGCTGTGGGAGGAAGAGGGCACATGAGGGGCAGAAGTGATTAGCCTGTCAATAAAGTACGAGTGAAGATGACAACAGCACTGGTAAGCCAGCACTGCTCCTATTGCCAAAGGATGCTGTTCAGGGTGAGGCTTTCTCCCAGGGAGTTCTGATAAAATGCTTTTCCACTGGGAAATGGGATGAGAGTATTTGCTCGTTTTAAATACACTGTCATTAAATGGCACAATTGTTTCTGGTGGCATAGACCAGATTAAAACCTTGAAAATCTTGAAAACAAGCAGATCTGTGCCACTTCACCAACCAGAAGCACCAATCCTTCCCTAAAAAGAAATCACAATATAAGGAGGAATTTAAATAATGTAACAGCAAGAAATAGAAAGCACAGCAATTCAGACATCAGATGGAACAAACCCATACAGACACCCAGGCTTTTCCAAATGCCTCTGCAAATAACATTGATTTTTGCCTAGGGTGCATTGGCAATGAACTTGAGCAGCCACTTGTTCTGCCCCGGCTGACTACGATGTTCATCCAGAAGTCCAAATCTACCCGGGTACTAAAGTGAGCTTCCTCCATACTTGCTACCTTCCACGGAGAAAATACACACAGAGACACTCACAAAGGTACAGTAATGAAGATCAAGGACACCCTGATTACAGCAGCAAAGTGATACTGAACATCTGTTAATGCTAGAGAAGGTACTTCAAAGAATGAGGACAGCTGGACTTCACATAAAACAAATTCACTAAGTGCTTGTGCGTGAGGCTGCAAGTGGGGCACGCAGGCTTCCGATAGCTGGACCAGAGATGGATCCACCCTGCTGTGGACAAGGTAACTCCACAGGGACAGTGGCACAAGCTCTTCTCACATCAGGCCTACAAACCCCCAGCTGCTCTGCTCTACCCAGGGGAGCACTTTTTGGGGTATCAGCATCCACCTGGTACTTGGATTTCTCCCATCTCCACTTTCTGCGGTGTAAACTTTGTCCCCTCCCCTCCTTCCTCCTCATTCATGAAAAACTGTGCAGCCTGGGGGATCAGCTGAATTGCTGTATTTGACACTGCATGTAGCTGGAAACTGGAATTCACACCTTCCTCTACTCCCTTCCAAGCCTCAGAAAAATTTGGATTTTCTTATAGATTAAAAGCTATTTTCCCTTCAGCTTAGCACTAATGAAATCATTCAGAACTATATTGCTCAATCCTTTTCTTTCAGAAATATAGGGGGAAAAAACCCAAAAACCCTAAGGCAGACCAGACCTCAACATTTACATTTCATGAAAAATTTGATCTGCTTTTGGAATTTGGCTTTGTTGTCAGTCAGAAATAAAATATAAAAATAAAAACAATTTCTGTGTCTAACGTTGCTGTTGGTGATGTTTTCAAAATATTTTGTCTCAAAAATGGCAAAACAAATACCAAATTTTCAGTGTTTCCTGTAAAATAAATTTAAACTCTATGTGCTTTTATGTGCCAATCTTATTGAGGATGAGCAGGTAGAGGAAGGGAGTTGTGAGGTGAAAGGACAACACAAGGAATTGTGGAAAATAGTGGAAATCAGAGAAAATTACTTAGAATTAAGCACTGCATTTACCTCTAGTTTTTCTAGAACCTTCAGAGCAAACATTTAATCAAAAGTAGTGATTTCACATACAAGAAATTGGTTTTGACAAAAATCAAGTTTTTGAGTTTTCTAAGCAATTCCCTGAAATCCTGTTATTGTGACGCTATAGAAACAAAATTGTTTTGTCATGCACAGAGGAAAAAAAAATTACTATGTTTTCACCTTACAAATATCCACAATTTACCTGCTCTCATGGAATGTTCTGATTTCAATGGAACTGCACTACAGAAAAACACAGACCACCTCTTGCTGAAAATGAGATGTGCTGCTAGTCTCTACCCCCCAGCTACCCAGTGCAGTCAGCTTCGACCCCAGCTGCCCTACCTAACACAATACAGAAGCAAGTTGTACACCGTACAAATGAGCTGGTCCTCCAGCTTCTATGTTGCTGCTCATACTACTTCTGCTTGTGTTCAAATCAGTGTTGTTTTCTCTACATCTACCCCTTTTGTCTTAAATACTCACCTTTGGGGGGCTCATACTACTGCTGCTCATACTACTGCTGCTTATGTTCAAATCAATGCTGTTTTCTCTACATCTACCCCTTTTGTCTTAAATAGTCACCTTTGGGGGGGGGGGGTGTCAAGGTGGGAGAAATCTAACTGATCTTTCTTCCACAGAAGTTAAAGTGTTCTCTTTTTTAAGCCATTTTTTGCCAAACTGCAAGATCTTCCGTACATGGCAGTTCTCTACTCATTCAAATAGGAAAGAAAAAAAATTGTATGTACAATGAGGAAAGAAGGAAAAGAATTACATTATATCTACTGAAAATAAGTCACTGATAAGAAGCACTGAGCACTTGCAAGTTTAAGGCAGGATGCAGTCAGATGCAAACAAACTGGCAAAGGTTATTCTGGGAAAGAGCAGCCTCCAGCCTGCAGCACGCTATAGCTGAGGCTACCAATGATCCCTGGCCTGTACATTCCAGCACAGCCAGCGCCTTGGGCTAGGGTGCATGGCTCAGTAATGGTGTTTGCCAGGGGAACTCTACTGCTATATGAAGCCCTTCCTCCCACTAATGTACAGCTACAGGGACGCGCTACAAACTGCATTACGAAGCCTTTTGTCTGATTGCTCTCCTTCTGAGCAACTGTAGCTGCCTCCTCATTCCGGCTCAAGAGCTTGAAGTGATTATAACTTCCTCTAGAAACTTAACTCCCTGACTTTCTGATTTTTAACACCCAAATGGAACACAAATTCATATTATAAGAGTAGCAGAGATTAAATAAGGCAGAATTCATTAATGTGCCAAAAATATGTGCCAATGTGTCTCCAACTAGTTAAAAGACAAATACACAGATTGATTTTTTTTTCCTCCCAGTACATCCCACATTGCCTATTTCCTAAAACCTTCTGTCAAATGCATAATCGACTGCTATGTCTTCAAAAATAGCACTTTTTATAATCATTCATCTAGATATCTGGGAGTAGATGTTGCACTGTCTGTCATGCCCATGCAAGACTGGAACACAGAAAGTAAGTATGGGCATCTCTGCTGACAGTCTGGGCAGGCACCTTGTGCTGTCATACCCTGTGTGGGACAGGGCAGCAGGTGAGAAAAGCTGGCTGGGGGGACATGGTAGAAAGGACAGCCTTGTACCGAAGACTGTGCTGGCTGCAGAGCGGGCATCTGCAGCCTCCAGTTCCCCACTTCTTGGCAGGTGGAAAACCAACTCACATGCATCTTCTCAGGCCTTTGTACCTACAAGAAATTCTCCAAAGCCCTGGATGTGGGCAGGGCAGATACAAAGGAAAAGCATCCCATGCAGAATGACTTCTTTCCCAGAGGAAAAACACAGGCAGAGTGAGCTTTCCTTTATAGCTGCCAAAAGAGCATACGAACTTTCCTGCAGGATATTTTAACACACTAGTTTGTAAATGAAGTCAGGTTGTTATTATCAGACCAGGTTTCTCTGAACAGACAATTAGTACAGTGCTACCTCCTATACAGCCAGTAAAGCATGCCCATCACTAAGGAAAAACAGCTTTCAGTTTTGCACAGAAAAAACCCAGCCCACACTAGCCTGTTTTACTTGGGAGTTCAGTAAAATAGAAATTCCCTCTATGTGAGGGGAGCCACGTGAAGGCAAATCTAGAACAGGATCTCCCAGTACTGTTTTTACAGCATTTTGCCAAGCCTAGTCTCATAGTCCCCTGGGGTACCCACCACCTCCCAAAGCTACCACTGCAGGTCATTGCTGAGATCACAGACCTGTATCATCTCTGCTGGTTCCTAAGCTGAGGGGTGATCCCCTACTCTGCTTCATTGTACAGCATCCTCCCTCTTTCTGGCAAGACAACTCAAGTTCAGCTCCTCAAAGCAGACAGGCTTCTGGAATGTGCATTTTCTGTGTTTATCAGCTACTTAAGAAAGCAGAAGGGTTAGAAATGCACAGATAGCCCAGAGTAAGGTAAGCAGGAAACTCCTCTTATTACAATAGCTAGCAACTAACTCTGATTTTCCTTTTCTTCTTTAGTGCTGTAAGAATTTACTGTAGATTTTATACTGCTATCTCAGAGGAGCTGCTTAGTGTATCTCATTTCCATTTTTACATTGAATATGTGGATTGTAAAATTTACTACATTATACATGAAGTTTAAACTCGCGGCCATTAGACTCTTACAACTCTACTAATGCCACTTTTATAGGTGTTGGCTACAATCCTAGTTTACCATTTCATCAAAGAAATAGATGCAGCTTCCAGTAGTGACCAAGATTTGTGATTTAAATAAATGGAGCTTGGGAAGTCTCCCAGTGAGTTTCTTCTCCAAAAAGAACAACAGTTAACAGAAAGAGATCTTTCTGAAAAACGATTGGTAGGAACAATTCTGCTAAAACACAAATTACAAGGTGATAGGGAATAGAACAACACAGTCCCTACTTGTTTCTAGGCAGTGTCAAAGAAACACTTTGGTGCAAACAGAAGAAATAAGTCGAAGGCCAGAGAGAAGCAATCATGATCTCTTTAAGTTTGGCTAACATTGACAGCAATTATATAGCAATATTAAGGCAATTTTGCATGTCTGTACTCAGAGATCAGAGCAAAACAATCATGGCCCAGGGCCAGTTATTCCCCTGCCACAAGCCAGATTGGTTCTATCTCTTTCCAAGCTTTACCAGGGTAAGCCAGCTGGAGCCTGTCCGCTTACCTCTTGGCTCTGTCCTACTCACCTGCTGTTGAAGACCTGGGATACACGAGACCCATGCATCCTCCCTTCACTATAGCTAGCCGCAGGGATTACTACAGACCTCGCCTTGGGATGTGGGGTACAACCACCTAAAATGCCTCTTCTGACAGCATTTTACTGCAAAAGGGAGGTGTACAGCAAAGACCAGAGACAGCCACGCTACCAGCTGTCTGTTCTGGCTCTCCACAGTCCACACCAAGCTTTCCCTGGAAATCTCCAAATCCTCCTCCCTGAAGCACTAACCTCCTTTCCCTTCCTACAGCACTTCCTCTCCGTGTCCAGTGGCCCAGACAGGGATAGGGAAAGAGAACACCTCTCCCAACTCGCTCATATTTGGAGGCATTTCTATTCCTTTTTCTCTCCTGAGCAGCCTCTCGGTCACACAGGCAGCCTCCACCATCAGTTAGGATTGAGTGCTCAGGGGAACAGACAAGCAATATTAATGAACTCTTAAGACCACAAATCCTCATGATGTCTAGTGGCGGAGAGATGAACAGACTTGTTTCAAGGACAATTTCTAAAGCACAAAACACAGCATATTTGAATCACCAAATCCATATTTTATTTTTAAACTGGGTTTATGAACCAGAACATTTAACCATAGCAGACTCTATAAAATACAAAAATAGATAAATAGAAGGGCCACGGCAGTGAACATGGTTCATAATTTAGCTTTAAAGGTAGGAAGGGCACAGAGGAGTCAAGAGATAGTTAAGCTTACTTGATCTTTAAAAGAATGAGTGCAAGACCTAAGACCATGAGCATACTCTTGAAAGCCATATAGGCGCACTGCTAAGTGGTACCACATGACCTGCATGGCTCTAAACTGCAAACACTGTCATCAGAAAGGAGCAGAAGCTAGTGCCACTCCGGAGTACAACCTTACCTCCACTGGCAATAAACAGGTTTGAACCATGCTGTTGGCAAACCCAACCCCTCTGCCTGAGAAAAAGAGCAGCAAAGCAGCCTGCAGGCTCCTGAATGAAGGAAAGCAAAAAGGAAAAGAAGAAATTCTGGACATCATCAAAGCCAGAGGCACAGCTTCAGCTCCAATTGCCATGTACAGTCGGGCAGCTGTGGCCAAGCCAGAGCAGGATGAGCCCAGCACAGCCACCGGTATCCAGGCAGCCAAGTGTGGGCGAGCATGCCCATTTCCTATTAGGCTTGCACCCACAGTCTATTTACTCCCTGCACCCAGCACCACACTGCAAGCTGCATTTCAAAACCATGGACTTTTTCCTCCCTCCACTGTGCCCCTTTCCCAGAGCAGGGCTTACCCAATCCTTTAACTTTTATTATGTCAGATTGCTTTTGTTGTGCCCCACACCTCCCGCCAATTAGAAATACCAATGCAAGCCACATTTATGTAAATAGAGCCTGTGGTTTATTAAACACATTTTTCTTCAAAGCATAAGGGTCCCTCTGAAAGGGGAGCAGGTTCAATGCCAATAGGAAATGCTGCTTCTGAGCTGGGGGGCAGCAGAGGCTGCTGCATTTAATTGCTGGACTGATCCTTGCATGTGCCCCACTGGTGAGCACATCTGCCCCAAATAAGCAATGTACTTCACTTGGATCAGTAGCTGGTGAGGGGCCACCTGCAATTTGCCAACAAGGAGAGCATCACCCTCCCAGGTTTACTTGGATCCAGCTGAAGGTTGCCCTGGTTCTCTTTTTCTGTTTGTTCTTTCATTAGAAACACTGCAAAAGTCTTTTTGGTTTTACTTTTTCCCTCCTCTATTTAACCTGTTTAATAGAAAATATTACCATTCCCTAAAGTAACACCTGGTACGGATACAGTCACGGTCACATATGCAAGTATGGACTATAACCAGATTGCTTCCTCATACTTGCTTGACTTTCCAGTTGATCATTTGGACTCCAGGGTGTGACACCACTCTCTCCCACAGGAGGAACCCACTAGCTTCGTCAAGCTGAAGCAATTGCAGGATTAGCCTCTTGGGGCTTCATCTCCCTTTTCCCTATATCCATGTGGGTGACAGTAAAAGGCCTGAACATCTTCATTGCCTTTCCTTCAATCCTCACAACAGAGGTCTGTCTCCATGCAAGCCTTGGCACAGCTGCCAACTTCCCAGGAGGGTTAGGGCAGGAAAAGAACAATGCCTCAACCTGCCTGCTCTGGGCTGGTTTTAAGCAGTGTGACATAGTCTTCTGGTTGAACTGTGTTGCCTCACACCTCATCTGGAGAGCAGCAAGGTCCTGTGGGGAACATCCCTACGGTCTGACCTTCTCTAGCCACCAAGCACAGCACAAGCCTTTTGGCTCCCCTCTGAGCTGACCTTGAAGAATTCTACCTTGCCTGTAGGCAAAAATGAAGGCTAACACTACGCAGCTAAAAGAAAGAGTGATAAAAATGAATAAGCCATTGTTTCCACTAGTGCTACTTTCTCTGGAGCTGCACCAGTGCTATAACAAAGATGAAAAACTGTCCAAGTTTCAAACAAAAGCCTGAGAAGCAACTGGGGCCAGCAGTCCAGGAGCAGCTGCCAGTGGAGGAAAATGCTTGGCCTGGAGCCAAAAGCTGTGACCCTGCAGTTAAGGTGAGGCTGTGATGCAGTACAAGCCCACTGCTACTCTAGGCAGCAGAGAAGGCAGGAGCATGAGAGGGAAATACAGATGTGAAGAGGAAAGTAGAGACACCCTGTGCTGAGAGGCGGGAGAGCTAACCCTCAGAGAATGAGAAGTCTTTCTGCAAACCCTTCATCACTTCCCAGCTGAACTTGGGAATCCACTTTCAACAGCCAGCATGAGCCAGCCTATCACTGCTCTGTTCATAGTCTTCACTTCCTAATAGGACGAGACACAGCAGAAAGGTAGGAGCTCTCTGTCCCAGCAAAGGCTGCTCCAGACCTCCCTCACCCATCCTGGCAGCAGCAGGCTTCAGCCCATGCCTGGCATAGCAGGACCTACCTGGAGACACAATCTCCCCGTGCTTATGTGTCTACACTTCAAACCAGTTGCAAAGGAAACATTTCATGATAGACATCAGAAGTGCTGTAACTGCGCTCAGAACTTCAGGACACTGTCAGATTCTTACCTGAAAAGTTAATGAATGAGCTTTTTAGTATCTACCTTTTCTTTGAATAAGGGGAAAGAGAAAGTAAACCAGCAAAGAATAGGAGAACTCTTCTTTCAAAGTTACACATTAGCAGTGAAATATATCCACATTTTAACCTAAACATACTCCTATTCTTTCCTCCCTCCTGCTTTGGGCAAAAAAATGCATTCACAGGAAATTGGTGAAGTTTACAAAAACTATTGCACACAGGTGCAAACATATTGATCCTAGCAGAGCCTGTTGGTGTAAAGTAGGTGTTCCCAGGCCTCCTTTCTAAGCAGTATCTGCTGTGTCCCCAAACTGCTATACTGTGTTTTGTCCATTGATGTCTCTCTACAGATCTCACTTCCATTTTCTCATTCTCTCAGTTACACCACCACTTCTACTATCCCAGTAATCGACTTTCTGGCTGGGGAGACACATTCAACTGCAGGAGCTAAGGCAGTCCCTGCCTGCCAAAGTAATTCAGAAGATCTTGACCTTCCCTGTGCTGTCAAAACCAGCATGCCCTAAGTGTGGTAACAGTCCTGAGCCCCAGGAGCCAGAAAACCAGAAGCAGTTACTACTTCTGGTATGCGATGCTGGGAGGACTGACAGGACTTCCTCAGAAGTGGAAATAACCCCGTTATTTCCACCCTGACAGATTTCTTCTGCATGTGTTTCTCTTCGTAGTGGTGTTTTGGGCATGGTCTTGTAGGTTGTTTGGTTTGGGAGCTCCCTCCCCAAAACGTCCTAGTGTATTTCTCTTCTTCCATGTAGGAAAACAAGCCCCTAAACATGTCTGGATTGCTAAACACAGGGGAACTGTCAAACACATTCACAAGCCCTGCATCCTTCACTAAGTGAGCCATTAAGAGGTCAAGCGAAGGTGCTGGAATGTGTGTTTAAGGCTAATGGCATGGCACGCGAATGCCTCTCACCCCTGCACACCAGGCAGCTCAGAGAATTTCCCTCCAGCAACTCCTCACACAGGCATGGTGCTCATAAACCAACAAGCCTGAGAAGTGCATCCCTCACACAGGGCAACTCTTCTTGGTGCCCTGGCCAGGTGCCCAGGGAAGAGGCAGTGCCCTGTCCCAAGGGCAGGGGAGCAGGAGCTCACAGAGGATTCCAGGGACTAGGAGAAGGAGGCAAGCAGACAGGAGAAGGTGGGATACAGTATGTTCTCTCAAGAATGGCTGCTGGCAGCTTCCATGAGCTACCAAGAGGCAGGATTTGTGCTAAACATTTCAGTAAAAAGCTACAGAAACATTCCTGAGAAGAACTGGGATTTTATTTTGTTTTTAATTTAATCCAGACACCCTAAACACAGGGAAAACTCATCTCCCAGTACTGTCAGCCAGAGCAGTGAGCAAAAGTCTCAGACCTTACCAGCATTTCACCTTCCTTCCCTTGACTGTAAACAGCCTCTTTGCATTACATCACAAGGAAACAGTCCAGGGAGCACTACTAGCTCTAAGTACTTCACTTATTCATGCTAGTGATAACATGGGTTACCAACAGAATTCCTGAGATTTTAATTTTTTTCTATGCAACTCAATTTACAAACAGAGCTTCTTCTATTTGAGAGTCATCTGGAGCTTGAGTATTATACAGATATGTTTGCCAAGCAGTTTCAAGAAACAATCTCTGACCCGTGGGATGCTGTCTGATGGTGATAACTCTTGTTATGTAGAGCCTAAGAGCTGTTACAGGCACTGATTGCTTCTGCTGGCACCCCTGAAGGGTTCACACACTAGCTGGGCTGCAGAGAGTGTTTGGGGTTTTGGTGGTTGGGTATTTTGTTAGGGTTTTTTGTTTGGCTTTCTTTTGGAAGGATGAGAGGTAGAGGTTTGTTTGGTTCGCTTTGAGAGAGACATGAAGAAGAATTCACCAATGGTAAACGATGAAATTGAACCAGTGTTACCCATGTGTATGCCAAGCCACAAAGAGGTTGGAGCATTGCTGAATTTTCACAGATTACGAGTAGCTGTTCAAACCCCTTACAATCCTTACAAAACCAAGATGAACCTAGAAACAAAGCAGAAATTAAATTCTAGTTGTTGGAGGGGTTTTTAAATTTAATCTGATCTTTCAATAATGCATAGTTTTATGAAAAGACAAATTATATGCATACATCTATATACACACCTGTGTGCGTGTGTACACATCCACACACATATATATTACTATGAAGAACAACCTGAGTGACACGCTGCAGGTCTTGTGTAATGAAGAATCCTAAGAATTTCCAAATATTATAGCTGACAATTTCCTAACTCAATAAGGATTGAATCCAGCATCAGGGAATTCTGGTATAGAATTCTGGTACAGAATTCTGGTACAGAATTTCCTCATTTTGACAGATAAAGAAAAACTGATCACAGAACTAAAAATTAGTGGTAGCTTACATCCAAGTGATTATGACTTGATTACATTAATATGCAAACAGAATAAAGCCCAAACTAGTAAGTTATACACATAGTAGTTTACAAAGGCAGTCTTACAAAGCTGAAAACAATTATGGACCGAATCATTTAGGGAAAAGAATTTAAATAGAAAAACATGAATGATAACTGGGAGCTACTTAAGAACATATTACTAGATGCCCAAAAGCCACAATCATGAAAAAAAAAGGCCACATTGGCTAGGAACTCAACCTGGCTCAGGGGAAGTCAGAGCAACCAGAATAAATTAAACACACACCAATATAGAAATGTAAGGAGATGAAAAACCATATAGCAATAAGTATAAATCAAAACCTAGCAACTGTAGAAATTTGATAAATACATAGCTGGAGACAGCAGGCAGACTTGTCAGTATTAACACAGAAAACACTTAACTAGCAAATACACATTTAAATTTGGGGGGCAGGGATCAAGCAGCTGCTCAGGTTAAGTTTTTTAGATCAAGTTAATCTCAAAAATTCTCACCCCTGAATTCTAAAATTAAACATCAGGGCTCTCTAAATAACTAGAGATAATTTTCAATAACTTTTTGGGCTTGGGGATAAAATGAGATCAATAAAACAAAACTAATGCTAAGACAATGCTTTGGGAAGAGAAATGGAATGACCCAAGCAGATACTGACGTAGAGAACAGAGAACTGTCCCAAGCAGAATAGTGGAAGAGCATGTACAAGATTCAATAAATTAAAAATTAAAGGAAGGTAATATAACTAATACTGAGCAGCAAAGGTTTATGGAAAACAGAGCTCCTCAAACTAATTTGACATCTTTTCTCTAAATAAAATTAGTGTTGCCAATAAATGTAATAGTACTGAGGTAATAGATACGTATTTCTACAAAGCCAGTGGACAGCATGACATGTTGATTAAGATACTAGCACAGCACAAAAATAGTCAGCTTGGCACATATCGGTGCTGAAGGGTAAACTGACAAATGACAAAACATGGAAAAGAAGATCTAGCAGTGCCCCAGCTTTCAGCCCTACTGCTTTTCAGTGGTAGAAAGTCTGTCATTAGTGATAAGAAGGTTGATGATACTAGTGAAAGAGTGATAAATAAGGAAGAGAGACTAACCTGGATGGCTTTGTAAACGGGGTGCAAATACCAACAAACAAGTGAGTTGTGCCTTCTGGGCATGAGAAGAGGGCTATCTTCTAGTCTGAGAGACTTATAGCATCCCTGTGGACAACCACCCACATAAAAACTCTCATAGTGAAGATGCAGGCAAAAGGACAAGCATCCTCCTCTGTTTACAGGCAGGGGCATTGCCAAGAGTAGGAGGGACCCTGAAATACCCACGATTTTGCAATAGCTGTAACTGCTACTGGATTGCTGTGTGCTCTCTGGCATCCTGACTGAAGATGTTGCAGAGCTGGATTTGGAAAGCATGAAATAGAAACAAAGTCCTAACCTCTGTGGTTAGTTAACACCAGACAGCATGGAACTGAGCAAGGGAGAGTGATGTGACTGCATTCCTTACCAACCTAGCCCTTAAAGATCAACTTTAATTCAAATTGGAATTAATTCAGTATAAGTCACAGTAGATGGTAGCAAGCATGTCTTCATACTGAAATACAGTAGCAAGCATACTGAGAGGTCAACTGGGACTTTGATAGCTCACACAAGATTATAGGATGTCTGTCATGCAAAGCAGAGTGGAGTATCCAGTGTACATACACATGTGTTCAGATGCTTAAATCATCTTACTC
>JBCJKH010014914.1:9949-30422 GCA_039877255.1 Loriculus beryllinus | reverse complement strand
GGTTGGAAAGGACCTTAAGATCATCTAGTTCCAATGCCCCTGCCATGGGCAGGGACACCTCACACTAAACCATGTCACACAAATGATAATAGGAGTATAATTCTTGCATTCTTGTTCTCATACTGGTTCTAAATATTTCACTGTCCTTCTGTAGGGTAGATACATAATACAGAACTGAACCAAATCCTTATCCTGCAGTTCTGAAATGTCCAAAAGTTATCAAGACAGTATTTGATTTCTTTTCTTTTCCAGCTTAACCCACGCTATCCAGAAGGTAAAAATGAAGGGAAAACTTTGGTAAGTGAAATTTATCTGCATATGATCTGGGAAATAGTGTATCTTTAACTCAATACAGCCAAACATGTGAAAGTCCTTCACAGCTTTCTTTTTGCTTACGTGTTACAGCTGCTGAGATTGTTTTCCATGTCCTGTGTAAGCTAGTGTGCCACTCAGAAGTGGCATTACAGAATGTTTACCCTTGTATAAGGCAAATGATGGGAAACTTACTCGAATTCTGCATCAAATTGGCATTAGTTGGAAGCTGATCTGCTCGGTGACTGCAGATATGAAATGCATTAGTTCTTCTCAAATCAGATGTATTCATGGCAAAACCCCACCACCCTTTTTAGCAAGGAAAACAAGGGACTAGCAAGTTTGGTTACTTGTGCGCCAGTACCAATTCAGAGGTTCTACTTGTGGAGACAAGCCCCCTTGGGTCATGTTTGTCAGTCAAGTATGGCTCTAAATCTATGAATATGCTGTGACTTTTTTTATTGCCTGAATTGAATTACATGTGAGCAGATATTCAGGCACAGGCTTAGTCTGAGCCCTGCCACCCTTCAGGCAACTCAAGGATGATATCTTCGCAAGGATCCAAGTTGTCCTTGCTGCAGTGTGGATGGGTTGGACAAAGGCCTTATGCACTTTGCTAGAAAGCAGCAGCCTTTGCCTTGTACTGCATCAAGAGTATGCTAGCTAATTCTAACTAACAAGGCAAGGTCAGACGTGTTGTAGTTTATAAGGTGTGAAGGAAGTGGAGTCAAAACCCTGGGGAGACGTTATTGTTACTGAGACAACAAGTAGTCCAAAACCGAATAATTCCTCCATCAAAGTCATGAGATTGCCTTGAAAACGCTGAGACTTTCTTTGAAAAAATTCAGTTTAATTTCTTTCTGTTTGCCTTCTGGCTGTTGTTCTTTAAGAGGACACATTTTGAAGTCTTCCTCTGCATGGGGAAGAATTTTTTATTTTTCATGAAATGAAACCCAAGATTCTTACATAATCACATGCCTTCAGGACTACAATTTTAATAAAAATGGAGACTTTTGTAGGAGTTGGCAACATTGGTTTTCCATCTTCCCGGGTACTTGGTATTAATGGCAATATAGCAATAACAGCTAAGCTGTCTAGAGAAATGAGAATTTTTTCTCATGAAAATATGAAGTTCCACCAGTTGTTTCTCTTCTGTATTGGAATGACATTTGAAGCCTTTGGAGCTTTTGAATGGAAATCAAGAGAAGTTCTAGAATACCTTAGTGAGTAGGGCGCTTACCTGGAAGTGCTTGGGTTCATGCTCTTGCTTTGTGAACATTAGAGCTTGTCTTGTAGGCATGAATCTGAAGTAACATTGTCAGTCGCATCATGATAGTACTTCTGAATCAGATCTCCGGGTTATTCCCTACTTAAGACACTACAATTTGCAGAGCAATCTCAAAGCATCTAAACTTGTATTCTCTTGGATGAACATGAAAGGAATCACACACCCTGAAATGTATCTACTGTGTTCTAACATTTCATGGGTGCTCAGTCCAGAAAATCAGACTACAGCTAGTCTGAAGTAAGACCTATAAGCACATATAGCATAGATGTTAGGCCCTTGTCACCAAGGATCCAATCTTATTGTTCCACACTGTACTATTTAGACGTAGTATAGGGTTTCTACTTGTAGCAATTCCAGTTCATCTAAATAGTTAAATATTCCCTGGACTGGATAATGAAAGAAAGCATGAAAGTAACCTGAACACAAATGTTAAAGGTGACTTCTCTAACAGTTTGGCTTAATCCACCTGGGTATTGGTTTCAACTAAAATTCCAGACAAGATAAATCAGATTAGGCAAATACTTCCAATGAAAATTAAATCAAAATTTATTGATGATCAAAACTGATGTCCCTGAAAATTTTAGTTTACCCACTAAGCATTTTCTTCTGTGAAAGACTTCCTAACAACGTTTGGTAACACCTTCGTGTAAATCTAAACCTGCAGGCACTCTGAGCATCACAGAAATCCCTTTGGATTCTTCACCCCTTTATAGTCTTGTTGGAGATAGCATTAGTCAGCAGTGGCTATTTTAAGCCTTCATTCTGGCCTTGAGCAACTGGCAGAAAAGCTTCACACCCCTGCGCAGGAATTTCTTTTAAGTTAGTATGGTGCAGTGTTCTGAATTATTCCTCAAATGTACAGGAATCTTGTAATATAATCTTTTAATATAATATAGCTTTAAGGGCCAGCTGTGTCAGTCTTATATCCAATATGCACTTTACCTGGAGCACACAGGCTTTCTTTGCTCCTTGGTTTTCACCTAGTGTTTCTTCTGATAGGTGACCACCTGATTAACTGCAAAGGCATTTTCTTTTTCACATTTGAAGCAATTAGTTGTGAAATACTGTATGCAAAGTAAATCTGCTCTAGAGGGGAGCTGGAAGTAGTTTACTTTATTCTTGTGGAGTAATAAATAACTAAAGTAGACCTACTCCAGCAAAATTTGAAGTCCGAGTAGCAGGACAATGGGAGATGCATACTTGAATCCTTCCAACTGAAGGAAGAAACTGAGCCTGCAGCCTGTGCTATGCTTTTCTCTGCTAGTCTTTTGGATAAAAGCGTACCAGCTCCTTATATGTCATCTGGGTTTTAAAGGTGGCAGAGCCGTCTGTGTGTTTCATGCCAACTCTTAATTCCTAAATGTGTGATAGGGCTCCTTGTGCATGTTCGCTGCCTGGTTTGCAAGTCCTCATCACAGTTGCTTAGGCAACTGAGTGTTAGGAAGCAGCAGTGGAGGTTTTTCTGTGGTGCAGTAGTGGGCATAGACACCTAGGTTCTGCCTAGGTGCATCTTTTCTGCCTTGCCTTAAGTGACACAAAAGTCTGAAAGGGTTTTGGCTCCAGAGAATATAAATATTACTGGAAGTCATTAGGACTTTTGTTCCCAAGCATTAAAGCATTGTTTGGACTGCAATTTGCTGCTCATTTTGGGCTGCCTTCTTAAGAATCCAGCCAAATTGTCTTGTGAAACATTGCTTTCATTTCTGGTAAAATTTGGCCGTACAATAGGTGGATTAATATTCTTTATACATACTTTTCTCACATCTAATCTCTAGAAGATTTTTTTTTCTTTTTTTTTTAATGGGGAGACCTTTCTGTGATTTAAAGGCGTTATCAAAAAAAGGCTTCTTCATCTCTTGAAGTCTAGGAGATTGTAGTGTGTCATACATCAAAACACAGTGCTCTGTGTTAAAGCTCCCATTAAATTTGAGATTGGTGTATTTTATGCTGCAAAATAGTCTATTATTTCTAATCACAGAAATGTACAGCATCCAGAAGAATGCTATAAACATTGGGGAAATGTCAAGAACAGCTGGGAACCTGGCATTTGTTAGTGCCTCTGTATTAAAGGCTATCTTTGGATAGGTACCTTAACATTTGTCTGCATTTTCATGAGAGTGCACTAATCTTAGCCAGTTCCTAACTGGCTTTTATTGTTGATATTTTTCTTAGGGTTGAGACTGGTATACATTTACTTTTCTTGTAAAGAACTTGGACATCTTCTAGATGCAATTTGATGTATCTCCTTTGACTTCTGTTTATCTGTATTTGTGAATTCCAACCAACTCTGCAATTTGAAGTTCTTTTTCTTGCTTCCAATGCAGGTGATTATTTTTTTTTTCCCTGATAAACATTGTAAAATCACTTTTTAAAATTTATTTTACCTTCCAGCAACTGAGTTTGTTTAGTTAAAATTTTATAATGTGGAACTCAGGTGATGCAGTTTGAACAAGTAGAATAGGCTTGGGGAATTTATTGTTTTTTTTAAAAAGCTTGGTTAGAAATTAACTTGGCAATAAACAATCTGATAAATGTTAAAAATAAGGAGAGAGGGGGGGCACAAAGAAAATTAATCAGGTTTAAAATGGCAGTGTCTCTGCTTATATAAAGCCAGCAGTCAGGCCACTTAAGAGGCTGGGGGAGAAGGGGAGACACAGATGCTGGCACATTATTATTATTCTGCTGCTGCACACAGGTCTGAATCAGCTTTGAAAACGCATACATTGTTTCTTACAGAATGTCTCTGGCTCCTAACAACAGAATTGCAACGTGATGTCTCTGCTAAAAATGCGATGACTCACAAATGAGTCAACACTGAAGGTGTTACAGGAGGCTAACTGCTGTGCTGTCTGCCAGGGCTTCCTAACATGCAGGAGCAAAGGCTGACCATTAATCTACTTGATTTTCTTTTCATATAGAATTTTTTTTAAATTAGTCTAACCTATGGAATTCTGCTGGTGTTACTGCTCTGTGAAAATGCCGGTTTTGTAAGAGCCTCCTAAACTGGGTTAAGATATTGAAATACCACATTGTACTGGATTTAACAGGCATTTTCAGAACTCTGCCTGCTATTAAATTTAATTTCTGCTGAAATCTGTAGTGCAGCTTAATGTATTCATTCAGGAGCAGGGCATTATCCTTGTCTATCTCTATGCCACAAGAGGTGTCTTCACCAATTGGAATTGTAGATTTGGTTTCTAAAAGAAAAGGTATTTCAGGTCTGTCATGTTTTTATATTGCTTTTTGCAGTTGAAATGAAGGCCCCTCCCAAGCACAACTCCACTTAAATGTCCCGGAATTTAGGTATGATACCCAGTTGAGTTAAATAATGGGGATTGGGATAGGTCACAATTACTAGCAGATTATATTAAGAGCTGTGAAGAAGGGTTATCTGCTGGGCTACAAGTCTCATGAGAGACAAGTCTGATTGTACCTGATTATTTTGTCTCCTATTACAATATGGGATTTGTCTCCGGTTACATTTGTCCTTCAAATTGCAAACACTGTATTATGTGTGTGTTGGGTATTTTTAAGCTTTTAAAATCAGTATGATGCACTGCGAATCAGCAGTGGTAGCCCAAAGTTATGGGCTTTATTGTGAGCTTGGATCAGGATTTTCACTCATCACCAAAGTGGTTGGTTATTGTCACTAACTAGGACTCCTGTTTTGAACTCTCAGCCTTTGCTTTCCTAGATGAGTACCATCTGGAAGAGTGCCCTGACTGCTGGTAGGAGTATGTTCAGTTCCCTCTCTTGGTAAAGTCCCATTCTACATGTGGGCAGTGTGCTTTGCTTTACTGCTGCAGAATGAGGTTTGTCCCTGGGGGGCCAAAAGCCTTCTTGTTTGGTGGACACTTAGGTTTCTAGGCAGAGTGGGCTGATTGCACTCTCTGTGTCACCTGGTATTTGGACCAGGTCATTTGGAAGGTGTAGGTCCAACTCCTGCCAGGCAGAAGGGGATCTGAATGTTCATTTCCTTCATCCTTGTGAGTATTTTAACCAGTGTATGACAGAAGTGATTCCACCTTCCTCACTTTGGATATTTATCTGATTGACTTGCAACAGTCTGTCGCTAGTTTGCCAGTAGTTTGGGACAATCAAAACCTTTTTTTTTTTTTCTCACCAAATTTACTATTTCCTAATGTTGTTTTACCCACAATTCTTGCACTTCTCTACTCGTAGCGTGTAATTCAGTTGCTTTTTTTTTTTCCTTTTTGAAGAAGCTTTGGGAGTGCTTTCTTTGGCTGTTACTAACCATAGTGCCCATATCTTTGAAACTGTTAATTTGCTTCCTTTTCATACTGCTTTAGGTTGAATTTTATTTTCTCTACCTTTGAGTCCATTTACAGTTCTTTATCTCCCTTCTCTTCATTTAATCTGGTTTTGCGGGCTGCATCTGCTCATAGGCCAGTTTCTTCCCTGGGCAAATGTCATCTTGTTCTCATCTGGTTAGGAATACAGTGCTTCTCGTGAGCTGATCATATCATCTAATTAACTTGAAATATTCTAATACTTTCACTTCTTTCCACATCCTCATTATAGACTCATCTGCTGATTCAATAATGACTAGGTTAAGTGCAGTTTTTTATGACTGCTTACTAAATTAATCACAAGAAACTTTCTATGTGCGAGTGTGTGTGCATTCTCCTTCTCTCTCACACACAGAGTCATATGCACTCAGACATAATTCAGACATAAGTATGTTCATACCTAATTACAGTATTGCTTTCTCTCATGTACCCCATGTATGTAAGTTGTCTTCAAAGCTGTCAAGTTGATGGTCACTTCTTGCTGCATGTTTTTTTCCAAGACTAGTGCTTAACACCAGTAATCTAGGTTGGTTTGTGAGGCGTGTCTGAAATCCTAAAAGTACATTATGAGGAGAGTTGTGAGGTTTGTGCTGGAAGTACTGTACTGCTTTTGTGAAGGTCTGATTTTGCACAGCTAAGCTTTGCATTGCGGTTAGCAGTGTTGCAGACGCTGTCTTGTCCTCTGTTGACGTGGTCTTTCTTTTCAGACTAAAACCCAGCTCTTGTTCCTGTGGCAGGTCTGGTTTGACAGCTAAGCCTGGTTGGCAGGATTTAGGCCTGGTAAACCAGCTATGTTGCTCAACTGCATGGATGCAGTAGTTGGTAGACTAGTGAGTGGGTGAAACTGCAGGATGAACTTCTCCACAAAGCTAATAGTTATCATAGGCTACTAAAGCACTGGAGACCTGACTTTGACTTCCTGTCATAGAAACGTGCATAATGACTTGTTGGGGGTGGTCAGACATTATGTCATGACTGAGTATGACTGAGCAGAATGTGGGTTTATATTAATGGTTTTATATTTTGGTCTGTATTTTTCCCAAAGCCCCAGGGGAAAAATGCGTAAGATGGTGAAGTATCCTGACTTTTTGTATATCCTGACTTTTTGTCTTTACAGTTTGGAAATTATACTAGAGTGGGTAGTTTCTGGGAAACCCTAACTAGATTTGAATGTAAGTTATGGGAATTATCAGCAAGTCTGAGTGCTGTAAGAAACTCTTCTGTACTACTCACTCCTTTACAGACTTGTTGAATTTTAAACTGCTTTTCCAATTTAAATTTAGGAAATAGATTTTCATTTGATGTTAGGCTGTGACTCATGCCTATTAAGCTGTTAAGAGGATTCTCTTATAGTTTGCCTGCCCAATTTGTGTCTCTTCCTGAATATGTAAAGCAAAATATGTAAAGAATTGCTATTTTCTCAATCCTCGCATACAGGTTTAGCTTTTTGTGTGATTTTGTCTAGTTGTGGGATGTGGTAGGATGTGGGGACTGCCAGATGAGTTTACTCTTCTGTGAAACAAAGAGATTGTTGTGCTTTGTCACAGCAGGCCTTCTCAAAAACTAGTGACAGTTCTCTAGACTAGATAAACCTAAGAGAAACTTCTGAGATTATTTCTTCCTGTTTTTTATTCTACTGCTTCTATCCTTGATAGAAGTAATGGAATGGAAAGCTGGCAATTTTTTAGGCTTGCTAATAAAAAAATGGATGTTATGGAAGGACTAAAAAAGTGCCTTGAAATTAGATGATAACTAGCTATTTTTTACATAGTTTCACTCATCCTTGATTTGGTTGCTTAATCTCAATTGGCAACCTGCATAATCAGAGTTCTGCCCTTGATTATCCCTTGAGGTTTGGTTTTAATCAGGGTACTAATGCAAACTGAGTACAGCCCAGCCTCTTTATGTTGCTTTGTACATCTCTTCCCTAGTGGTGCATTGTGAATCATTATAATAGTATTTCAGGTTTCCAGTGTTTAATTTTTCTCTTTGGCTTTTGTCATTTCTCTTTTCCTCTCCCTCCCTGATATGTTTTGTGTACATGAAGGGCCCTGGGCTGCCAGTCTCTTAATTGCTTATTAGTCTTTTGTAATATGTGTAACTCAACACCCCAGAGGAGCAGCTTTTACTTATGCCAGTAACTGTTGGTTGCTGTGTGATTATGTGTAGAGACTCTGAATTACTCCTTCAAGCAAAGACAGGTGCTTAGGGATGGTAGCATTTGGAGTCTGTAAAGACAAAGGTATGTAGGTAACTGAAGATGAAGGTGTCTGCTTAGTAGTGCTGGGTCGCAAAATTCCCATGGACTTTCAGCAGATAATAGGAGGAAGATTATCACCTTAGATTTGCATGACAACACACCATTGTTGTGGCAACACAACACAATTTTGTGAATCTGTCACTTGAAAGTTAGGCTCCTTGGAAGGGGACAAGCTTCTCCAGTTACAGTGAGCAAACTCAAACTTATGTTTGGTCCAGCCTCCAATGCATTATCAGCCTGTGAAAAGTTTCCTAGCTGCTGCTTTGTATTGTGCCCCATTCCAATAGCAAGCTGATCTTAGTGGACTAGATACTCTGGCTTTTGCTGTTTGGAAAGTGTGCTGCTGTGATTCTGGCCATGTAAGAGATAAAAATGAGCAAACTTAAACAAAACAACAGTGGATTTCTGCAAATTACTTACTTTTTTAATCCCCTCCCCCCTTTAAAAAGTCAAATTTTCATTATTCTCTTCTTTTAACTTTGGCCCTTTCTGAATGAGCCCTGTGTAGTTACATCTGTTGGGAGTGAACAGGTTTTTTGAAGTTGGAAGTGTCAAGTAGTAATGTATACTGTACTGCAGTCTCTCTGTAGCTTGTGACCTGCTGTTGTTATAATGACTGTCTGAGACCCCATGTGCCTGGGGCAAAGTGCATCCTTTGTGTTATACACTCCGAAGCCAGTCACAGTACATTCTTACTAGAATGCAAAAAAAGAAGTACAATTCAGATGTATTGCTTGTCTGCAAGGTAAATGCTGAATTTATAATGGGCCCTCATGCAAGCAAGTGTAACCCTTGTGCCTAATCAGCAGAGAGACGGCGACCTTCCTGCTTCAAAGAAGAAACGCCAAGCAGGGGAGAAGATTATGTATACTTTGGTCTCTGTGCCACATGGAAATGACATCGCATCTCTCTTTGAACTGGATGCCACCACTCTTCAGAGAGCTGATTGCCTGGTTCCAAGGTAAAAAAAAAAAAGAGGGAGTGTGGGGTGTGGAGAAGGCAAATAGTGCTGCAGTGACAGGGTTCCTTCCTAGTATTATGCAGGCGAGTAAAGCAGAAAAAAATCAAACACTACTAAGTATTATCCTTCAGTTAAAATCTGAGGCGTGTTCATGGAGGAACAAGGGATCTATAAAATTTGGTACTGCTGAGTAAAAGAACTATAAGGATAAAAGAAGTGACACCTAAAAAGAGTCTGTGATGAGAAAAATTAGGGGCACAATATTGCACATATGAGGACAGAATTGAGCCCTGTGCACTGCTTGAAAAACTGTACTGCTAATAGATCTAACTGAATTGCTCCTAGCAAAATAACATGTATAGTAAACTGGGCATCTCTTTCCCTGACAGATCATGATGCCACTGAACACATTTGCTATTCAGATGAATTCAGCAAGTGGCTTCTGGGTTTTAATTGTCAATACTTGAAATTTCAACTGTGGTCTGTTGCTGAGATTGGCTGGATAAGTCACTCCATGTAGGTTGTTACTGAATGAACATGCAGACACTTGGGGCTACTTGTTAGGAGGGTGGATTTTAAAGCGGGGTACCTGCAAATACTGATGTATGCAGCTTTGAAGTGTATTCACTGTGCTAAATTTTGCCAGATAATTTGCTTACTTGAATACTCAAAGCCCATCAGCATGAAAGGGAGAGCGTGAATGAAGACCACAGTGAATATATTTAAAAAGTAGAATTCAATTGTAATTGATTTCTCAGCTCTGCTTTTTGATGATACCATAGATTATCATATGGAAAGAATTTAGAAGAATCTCATGTCTGCTCCTTGTTCACTTGATTTTCTGTTGAGAACTGGGACTGTAAATGCTTGCTCCCTTGAACAGGGGTTTGCAGATCATAATGGTGAAGCTGTGAAACCATGGTCAGTTTTGCTTTCTGGCTTTTGTGCTGTGACAGCTTGAAGGGACTCATTACTCTGCAGAAAAAAAATTAAGAAGAATTGGTTTTATTCATGAAATGCATTTCTATTCAGATGGGATTTTATAACACCTTTATTCTTAATTTTTTCTTTAAAGAATATTTTACTCTAGGCTTATATAAATACTTAAAATCAGCATTATGCATAATCGTAAGATGCTGTTTTGTTCTTTGTTGCAGCTCTGTTCTGGGTGAGAAAGGAGGAAACAAGGGAAAGGGGTGCTGCAGTATCTTTCTTATCTCCCTTATCCTTTTATTACGAGTGACTGGTGTGACTCGTGCCCTCAGCTCTCATGTCATGGTCATGTGTTGTATTGCATCCCACCTTGCCCACTTGTTGTTTGCTTTGTTCTTCTTTAGGAACTCCTATGTCCGACTGAGGCATTTGTGCACTAACACTTGGGTCACTAGTACCAGCATTCCAATAGATACCGATGAAGAGAGGCCTGTGATGTTAAAGGTAAGCACATATGTCTTGGGGTTGAAATCCAAAACTCATTCCTGAAGTTCTCTTCTGGTGATCTCACTTCTAACATATACAATATACATAATTAGGATAAAAGTAAGAGAATTGTTTGCTCACGTTAAACCAAAAACTATTCCAGATTGGGACATGCCAAACAAAAGAGGACAAGGAAGCTTTTGCTATTGTATCGGTTCCTCTGTCTGAGGTCAGAGACTTGGACTTTGCCAATGATGCAAACAAGGTTCTAGCATCAACTGTTAAAAAGCTGGAGAATGGAACAATAACTCAGAATGAAAGGAGGTTAGTGAGTTTTCTTTTTTTCCCTCCTAAATTGGTATTTGGTTACTAATGACATCACAGTAATGGATAATTTGGTAGTATCTGTGAAATTGGGAGAGGACATTTCGGTACAGTGAGTGCTGGTCTGGGGTTAGATTTCATCTCTGTCAGAGCATCCTTGCTGCACCTCAGGCTGGTCGGTGTATCTCATCTGTAAAATGAAGGTAAACAACACTTTCCCAGTTCACCAGCCACATAAAATGGCCCCAGCTCCCTGAGCAAATGCAAAGATGTTTGTCTTAATTTCCTTTGATAACACACTTCTGAGCTGTAATGTAGGGGTTCACTACATTTGATTCTCATGTTCAAGAAAGCCAAATATACGGTGGGCAGCAGGGCAGGACTCTTCATTTGTGAGGAGTTCACTGTACTGCACATTCATGCTGCAAGAAAAGTAGAGGAAAGTCTCAGAGTGATCGAGAAGCTGCCCCAGTTAGTCCCTTTCTTTTCTTACTTGTTTTTTCCCTGTTCTCTTTTCCTATTTTATATAATTTTGGTGGTTACCTTTGTATTTATCCGTGTTTCAGCTGTAGTGCCATTAGAATGTCTGTTCTTCGCACCTGCCCCTGAATTAAGGGATTTGTTGCACATTGTAGCCAAATACATCCCACTGCTGGTGATTTAGTTTGCTACTTGTTTTCAGCTGTCTGTGGTTAAACTGCATGTTAACAGCATCTCTGGCAGTGTTAATTTGTAACTTCTATTCCACCTTGCATCATACCCAGCGTTTTGCTGAAAATGTTAGTTTTTGGTGATAAAGCTGAATTTTTGCTGTCAGTTGTCAGTAGCACTTAGACCAGATGGTTTAATGTCAGGTGGAGGATTTATAGTAATGGGCAAATACGTAATGGCTTGGGTGTTGGTACTCAGCCTTGAAAAGCTGATGGGCCATGTCATGATGGAGTTGAACCAGAGAGGGATATGACATAATCAAGGTGTGACATTCATCCATTAACATTGCATTGCTGTGTCACTGCAACCAGTATTATCAAGTCTTGATGTTGAGAGGTTGGTTTAATACATTCATAAAACATTTCACAGTGGTTTCAGAGTGGTGCCATTGTTTGTTTGTTCCTGTGATTTCCTTTGGTAACTCTTTTATCAGTCTTCCCACCTTCCTGCTTAGGAAAGTAGGGGTCCCAATAGTTTATTCCTTGTTGCTCCATCCTACATCTATCTTTACTACTTCTTCTGTAGGGGGGAACCTTGCTGTTCTTTGCCAGTGAGCTGAGATTTTTAAAGCTGAAGCTCACTCAGAGGGTTTAGCTGAATAACCCAGCCCTCTTGTGGGTAATGGAGGCTTTGTGTTTGGCTCCCAGAGATGACTTTAAAAATCTACTGGGCATCTTCCAGCTGCTTTCATAGCATGCCTACAAGTTTAGTAATTATAGACTAGATGCTGTCCAAATTCAGATGATGCTTCCCCAGGATAGGAGATATGCTGGGTTTTGTTTATAAAATATTGCTAGCTCTTTTAATGACGTTTCATTGAAATCTGTGGTCATCTGTACTTCTTTCTGTGCATGCCTGGCAAGGTACGTTACTAACAAGGAGGCAAGTTCCACTTTCTTTTGCATTTGCATTTTTATGGTTTCTTTTTGGCTTTTCTGAAGGTAGGATGGAAGGAATTACTACTGCCTCTGTCCTTTTTAGCACTTCTGCCAAATCTTCTTTTGTGTAGCATAGAGTGAAACAAATATAGTAATTTTTCAAGAGTTTCTTATGTCAGTAGGAAAATGTTCCAGTGACAGAATGTTTTTATTCCCCTAGGAAGTCCATCATCTCTTTTCATGGACCCATGTCTGTGATTAAGCATAAAAATCTTTGGTAGGCTATGAAACTCTGTCTTTCTACTGCTCCTTGGCCTTGAGGCCAGCTTGTATAGATTTTGGTTTTGTGAATACTCTTCATCAATCCAGCATCCTGTATTTTTTTCCCTTTTCCCCCTCTGGTGGTTATTCAGTGCCTTGGTAAACATCCATGTGATGGATTTAAGCTTCTGCTGAGCAAAGGTCTGGAATCCTTAAGTACATGCCAAACTTAACTTTGCAGTGATTGAAGTTCCATTGTGCTAGATAAAGCTTGTACTAAACAATGATTTTCTTTCTTAATGAACCCCAGCAAGTGTTGAATGATTGTCTGTAATAATGATTTGTCTATTCATTCTAGGTTTGTAACCAAGTTACTGGAAGATCTCATTTTCTTTGTTGCTGATGTGCCTAACAACGGGCAGGAGGTTTTGGATGTGGTCATTAGCAAGCCAAACAGAGAACGACAAAAATTAATGAGGGAGCAAAATATATTGGCTCAGGTATGTCCTACTGTATTAATAACTTGCTTTAAAAACCAGATTGTAGGACAGAGTTGAAAAAATGTTCTTTTTAGGTAACCTTACTTACACTTTGTTGGATTTGTGTCTGGTTAGATTGGATAGATGTGACATTACTTAGTCAAGGCTTACCTCTTGGTCTGTGGATCAGACAATGCAGGGGGGACACAACATGTTTGCTGGCAGTTTCATGTGATTCCTGTAACGTTTAAGACTTTATTTGATAGCAAATTCTTTCCAAATTTACAAGAAGCTTACACCATGATCCCAGTCCTGCAAGAGTTCACCATATGGGAAAAATTCTAATGCCCTTAAGGATCCCTGACCTTTTTTGTATGAGGGTCAACTTGCATGTAAATTAAAATTAATATTCTCTTTAAGTAGCCTACTGAAATTAAATAATTAAAAAAAAAATAAAGGAGAAAAGGATGAGAATAGACAGCAGCGAGTGTTGTACTCCCGTTTCATCCTTAATTTGCCTAAAGTTAAGGCACTTAATAATGTTTAAAATTGTGAAGAGGAAGCAACATCAGTCAAGTTGGCAGGAAATGTAAAGTTAAACACTGAAAGCTGTAATGCCTGAGATTGTGCTTGTACCTCTATTCAGTCACTGTAGGTAACTGCAGTGATTCACTTCTGACTTTGGTCAATAAGGCCCTTGTGCTGATCCTGTCAGAGCACATTTTCGTTGACGGCTGTAAGTTAAGCAAGAATCTGGGTTCTATTTTAATTCTCAGTGATTTTGATTTTGAACAGATATTTGGCATCCTCAAAGCTCCTTTTAAGGACAAAGGTGAAGGATCGATGCTGAGACTCGAAGACCTAGGTGACCAGAGATATGCCCCATACAAGTACATGTTAAGATTATGTTACAGAGTTCTCAGACATTCCCAACAGGACTATAGGAAGAACCAGGTCAGTGGTACTAAAGATAATTAATTTTCCTCCTGATTCTTACAATTATATATCATGGGTTTGACATCACTCTCTACGCTTACAAGTGGTAATGGTGAAAGGACTGGATTCTGTGGAGGTTAGTAGTAAGAAATTGCTGTAATATACTGCCTCATGTTGAGGAACAGTGTTTTTGTTTTGTGGGCGTTTGTGTATGAATTGAATGATCAGCAATAAATATCAAAGGTTTACCTTGTACTTTCACAAGCTCAGACCAAGACTGGGGTCCACTGTTTCATTTATGAGCTTCCTGTTATTAAAATTATGCTCTTGGACTCTGGATTATAAAGTGGGAAGTCTGTAAAACTGTCTGTTTCTGTTGCTTAAATATTTGTAGAGGGATGGCTGTGAATCAGACCAGAGGTTTTTCTATCAGGTAGTCTGATTTCCCAATTCTGGAGACTCCCTGTGAGCAAGAACTATTTCAGAACATGGTGTTGAGAAAAACTTCACTAACTTTATAGGGCTAAGGGGACTAGAGATCAAAGATGGAACTGCTGTGTATGGCTTCTTTGTTTTCTTTCTAATGCTTTGTAGAAATAGTTTGGAGGGAAAGAAAGGGAGAAAGGAAGACTCAGCAAAGAGAGCTTCTTAAATGTTATAAAACCTTCTGGTTTTTTCCTTTTAAAACATTGCTTGCCGTTGCTTGAATTTTGTATATATTTTTGTGGATTCATTTATTTGGCTTATGAAAGAATAAGAGACTTAGTCATCATTGAATCTGTTTCCTGGGGACATATTTTTGGTGTTCATATGTTCTTCTGTTCATGCCAGTTCAGAGAGGAAAGTTTTGAGGGTTATTGTTGCTAATTGAGCTGGATGCCTCCGGTTCTAAAAGAAAAACATTGCTGCTTACCAGGTCATCATGGGAATTTTCATTTTTTCAGGAATATATTGCTAAGAACTTCTGCGTCATGCAGTCCCAGATTGGCTATGATATTCTGGCAGAAGACACCATCACAGCTTTGTTGCACAACAACAGAAAGCTGCTAGAGAAACACATCACGGCTAAAGAAATAGAGACGTTTGTTAATTTACTCAGGAGAAATCGAGAGCCAAGGTTTGAAGTGGTCCACTTAACATTCTTGTTCTGAATTGATAGGCTTTTCTGTTTGCAGTAGCTGTGAATCTGCCTACTGTTCATTGTTTTGCTGTCTCTTTTTCCCAGCTTAATTTGTTTTGACCTGGCAGACAAAAAACCTACATATATATTCATGTCATGCTAGAAAATATCAGAGCTAAATGCAGTTCTTGGGATTTGACCATATCTGCATTTCAGAACTAGAGCTGACTGAAAAGAGGGTTTATACCTTACAGGGCATTTTTGAAAATGTGGGGTTAGTTCAGATTGGGATAAAGAGAAACAAACGGAAATTCAACTTTCTTATAAATCTGCAGCTCCTCTAAGAAACTGCCACTTGTGTTGGTTTCCCTGATAATATTCTTAGTGCAATTACACTGATGTGATTTTTTCTAACCTTTTATTAATACCAGTTTTCCTGCAGGTTGCAATTCCAGGTCAGGCCTGAAAGAGGTCAGTGAAGATCCCAGTGAACACGTGTCCTAGACCAGATCTTGTTCCCAATGAAGAATTCTGGCCTTAACTTTCACTCACTTAGAATTTTTTTTGTTAGCTTTAGGTCAGAATATAAAGGAAATTGATTTATTTTCTTATTGGATATTCAGTTGCAAAATTACTGAAGCAAACAAATCAAAGAAATTAATGTACTGAAGGCCAAATAATGTCCCCTATAATTGTGAATACCAATATTCTGTTAGCGACTAGGGATGTTGGTCAAAATGCTGGTGCTTCACTGCTTCAAATATTCTGTATATGTCTGCAGCCGTTTTGCTTCTCCCATGCTAAGCTGTGTTGGATTTGATCAGTACTAAGAAGAAACTGTATACGAATCAGCTCCTTCTCAGTGCTGACAGAACCTGGTGTTTGCTGACGATCTCTGTCACTTTCTTTTTGTGGTGGAGAATGTCACAGTATTTGTTACACAACTACATTGTGCAACTGCTGTGTATTAACTCCTTTAAGGCTAAAGTCCAAGAACAATAAATGCTTGAAAAATGCACCTTGCCAAAAGGGTGCAATCTGAACAGTAAAGGCTTGATCTTATGATGCTTATTTTCATGGAGAGTCTTGTAGATTTTGCAGCACTTGCTTGTGTGAATAAGAATTGCAGCAGTATGCTCTAAAATGCATGAGCTCCAAAATTTAAAACCTTCCTGCATTTTAACTCCAGCTAGGTAACTCCCACAGAATTCTATGTAATTATGTGCCATTTACTTAATGTTATGTTTGTGATGCACTGTTGCTGTACACTGTTAATTACCTGTTGTCACAAAGCTCCATTTCAGTGATGGATAAAATTGGTCCTAAGTGTACCTTAAAAATGCTTTTGGTGCTCATCTCTTGCAGTTCCCAGATTTCAGAGGGGAGTATAGTCTGTGCTAATGCAGAAATGATTCTCTGATTCCCTCTGGTAGGATGATCACTTATAGAGGTTCAAACTATTGGATCTTTGAATGGCTGATAGTAGATAGTCAATTTTTTTTACCTGTATTTCTAAGGAAGTGTAGTATATGATCTCTGTGTGCCTGCTTATATCTGCTCCCCCACCAGCTCTTGAACCCCTTGCCCAGTTTTACCTTCCTTTGCTAGAGGAGTGGCAGGCTCAGAGATACTCGGTGCCTACAAATGTCATGAAAAGAAGCTGCACAGGGGGAACAAGCCTTTTTTATATTCCAGTGAGGCAAAGGCTGCAATATGGACTACTGTTAATAGCCACAGAGGAATCCATGAAAGTGGGACAGAAGCAGGTACTTAATGAATGTCCCAACTGCGAGGAGAGCCTCAGCCTGAGCCTTGTTAAATATCAGAAGACCTAAATTTGAGAGACAAATTTGTAGGAAACTGATTTCCATGAAAGATTTGTTGTTTCTGCTTTACTTGAAATCACCTCTTTGAATACAGAGGTTCTGTCTTCAGGTCCTGACAGATCTTCACTCATTGTTGGCTGTGTCACTTCAGAGAGTTTAAAAGGTATAATTAAACTGTGGAGGTATGAACTCCTCCAGTGCAATGGAGTTCATGGGGAAGGCACATGGCTATCTCCAGGACAAGTCACATCTCCTTGCTACTTGTGTTAGGGAGGTAAATGTTACCTGATGGGGAAGATGGGTGAGAATGTGTACTTCTGCTTCTTATTCTCTACAGGGAAGAGGGCTCTTGCCAGCCAAATTTAAGACAGCCTCAGGCTGCTCTTAAGTTCTGGCACAAGTCTTTGGCTTTTGATTTGCTGACAATTGTCAAACTTGGGATATTTTTCTTTTCTCTCCCTGACTGATCATTCAGAACAATTCAGGCTGGCTCTTAAAGCTATTATTCATCTTTATCTGTTGTGAGTTACAAGAGTATGAATCAGCAAAGATCGTGTGTTGATGAATTTTGCAATATATGCTCCCATGAGCATATTAGTGATGGATGTTAGAGATTTCCTCTGCAGTGTTTCTGTGTCATATTTTAAGTCTTGTCTTCTGTTGCATCTATGGTTTTTTGAGTGCAGATTCTTGGATTATCTATCGGACCTGTGTGTGTCTAACACCACGGCAATACCAGTAACTCAGGAACTCATCTGCAAGTTTATGCTGAGCCCAGGGAATGCTGACATTCTCATTCAGACCAAGTGAGCATCCATAATCAGAACATACTTTTTTGTTACTTGCTCTGTTGTTATGAATTTGTAGCAGTTTGGTAGTGGACCCATTGTGAGTGGTTTGTGTTTGCAGGCTGGTTTCAACACAAATGGACAACCCCTTGGAATGCCCGGTTATCTCAGATGATATTGATGAAGAGGAAGTATGGCTTTATTGGATCGACAGTAACAAGGAGCCTCATGGCAAAGCCATCAGGCATCTAGCTCAGGAGGCGAAGGAGGGCACAAAAGCCGATTTAGAAGTTCTTACCTACTACAGGTGAAAACCTTCTTATTCAAATGGAAGAAAATGTAAACTTGATACTGTTCTTATCCAGTTAATTTCCCAGTATCAAAAAAGGAAGTTAAGTCATGCCAGAAATCAGAATTAAAACTTTGTTTCAAGATTTTCCTGTAGGAATCACAATCTCTGCTGTCTTTTCCAGACAAATCTTGAGTTTTCTTTGCTCACGACAGCTCTTTGTGTCTTTATCATTTCACTTCTTCTCTTTATTTATTGGGCTGTATTGTTGTCCTGGAAGCAAGGCATGCTCTGAGGAAGGAGTGTCCTGTGAATTAGGGGGGAAATGGGATCATGGAGCAGGTTGAAAACAAATAGTCCAGGTGCTTCAGCCTTCCGTTGCACAATGCTTCCTTTCAGTTTCAAAGGGAGACCAGTCTTCATGGGGGCTGGAGCCTAACATTATCATTTTTAATGGCAAGTTGATCCCTTGCTTAGCAAAGTCACTTGTTACTTTTTTAAAACTTATATCAGAAAGGCTGACATCAGGCTTTTAAAGTGAGAATCTGTTATACGTCTCTCCATTTTCAACTGATTTCTTTCAATACCATATGTTATTGCCTCTTATTAAGGTACCAACTGAACCTCTTTGCAAGAATGTGTCTGGACCGCCAATATCTTGCCATCAACCAGATTTCTGCACAGCTGTCAGTTGATTTGATCCTACGATGTATGTCTGATGAAAGCCTCCCTTACGACCTTCGGGCTTCATTTTGTCGGCTAATGCTACACATGCATGTGGACAGGGATCCCCAGGAATCTGTGGTACCTGTCAGATATGCCAGATTGTGGACTGAAATTCCTACTAAGATCACGATTCATGAGTGAGTTGAAAGTGTTTTAAGCTGAAGTACAAAAGCATTTTGTGGGGTTTAGTCTCAGAAAAAAATGGTTGTAGATATCTAATGTTGATGCGTACATATGTGAAAAGGTACTCAGTTGCAGAGCTATTAATTATTGTTACTGCTGGAAACTTCCATGGGTAGCTTTACATGGCAATATTTCAATTCATTTTGCACTGCGTTCTTATGGGGAACAAGCTAGGGAAAAATGGAATGGCCATTCCTCAGACCACCAGAACTTGAAGTAATCCAGTTGTGCCTAACATTACAGGTTTGTTAGGCTAGAACTTGGTTTTATACTTCAAGCTCAACTGAAAGCCACAGTTGGAAAGCTAGAATTTAGAGTTAGGTATCATTATTACCCCAGAAACAGTTCACAGAGGCTTTGGACTTCATCCAGCAAAGTACTTAAGCATGTGTAAAATTTAAGTATGGGAGAAGGTTTCCCACTGACCTAGTGGAAACCCTCTCTGGCTTAATTGATTTGGTGGAGCAGCACCACTGGGCTAGACAGGGAGTTTCTGGCTGAAGAGACAAACAGGAAGAAGAAATGCACTGCTGCAGCAGACAGAATTGCTTCTGTTAATGAGATGAAGGACTGTTTTGACATACATGAAAAATCAGTCCTAGTTGGTGGTGCAAAGGAGGAAGCTGACTGTCCCACGCTGCTTTCCTGATCTGCTGTCTTGTGGAAATGGCAAATTCTGTATGATGAGTAAAGAGGACAGCTGAGACTTACTGACTTACTGAATTGCCACAGCAAGATTTAAGAGTGCTATCTGCCAGAACTGTGATATTTTCCTATCTCTGTTATTCCTGTTCACTGCAACCCTTCCTGGTACTGCTGGAGGGAAGGCTTGTGCATCTTTACATGTCTATGAAGAACCAACTGACCTCTATCCCTTCTACTTACAGAGACCTAGAAAACTGACAGTAATTTCATAGCATTGTGATGGGTTTATTTTTTTCTTTATAACAGCTGATCCTGATATTAGAGGTGTTTAATTTCCTTCCTTCTGTGCCTTGTGTTGTAGATACGATTCTTTCACAGACTCTTCAAGGAATGAAATGAAGAGGAAGTTTGCACTAACTATGGAATTTGTAGAAGAGTACTTGAAAGAAGTTGTAAATCAGCCCTTTCCTTTTGGAGACAAAGAGAAAAATAAGCTTACATTTGAGGTACAACTTCTGCATCCTACTTATGGTATTCTTCCTCATTTCAGATAAGCTGACATTGATTCTTCCAACATAAAGCTAGTTGCAGAATAATGTTTGTGTAAAATGTCCTAAAGAAGCACCAGTTCCTAATTCCAGTGTTCTTGGTGATGACCATTACTGCAGAAAATAACATTACTGTCTGCTGCCAAACAGCTGTATTTTTCCTTTTCTCTCCTGAGATGGCTGCATTTCTCTGGCAAAAGGAAGGATGC
>JBCJKH010014913.1:0-46140 GCA_039877255.1 Loriculus beryllinus | reverse complement strand
TACTACCTGCAATGTAAACTTCACAGGTGGACCAAAAGCCAGTGACACCTTCTGGACTTACCCTCAACCCGTTTAACATGCATCAAAGGCAAGAACCTTTGGGTTTTTTTTCAGAGCCCTATTTACAGAATAAGATGTTAGCCTGGGAGAAGGAAATGAAACACAATTTCCAAACGGGACTGGAAAGGTCAGCTTAGGGCCAAGCACATGGAAGTGGAAATTAGCAGTTGGCATGAGGTAAAATATTTTCATGGGCATGAGGTAAAATATTTGCTTGTGGTAGGGGTGCTTTGGAAGAACGAGACTGAAAAACAAGAGGAAACTAGCTCTTGCTTCCAAGAAAGCACTAGTACAATCTCCCTGCTGCACTGCTGTATACAAGAAGCCAAAGGCTAATCCCATACTTAATGATTGGCATTTTACAAGATAAACACGTAAGCAAACTTGTATCTCCAGCTCATTCGTTATAGATAACACTAGACACCCACTAATGCAAAGTAATTCATTATGGTATTAAAACTTAAAGTTTCTAGGCTCTTCCAGTAAGCCTGATTCATGTGTTGAGCTAAATCATCACCAGTTATTAGTGAGGGCTTGGGAGCCAGCAGAATTAAGATGACACAGAGCAAGTGTGAAGGTGGAATCCAGTTGTGAGTGCCTGTGATGGAACCAAACCCATGCTTGATCATGGAAAAAGTGTTGGGGCAAGCTCAGGGAAGATGTCATGAGGCACGAGATGTTTGGAACGGCAATTTTAGCTGCAGGAAACACGCTCGAGGTCTGAACACAGGTCAGTCATTTCACAAAATTGTTAGCATTGTTCAGCTCCGAAATGGATGCCTTTCTCTCAGCCCTGGGGCATGCTGGCTCCAAAGGACACTTTAGTTGTACTTGTTTTCAGATTGCTGCCGGATAGTTTTTACATATTTCCCCTTTCTTTTTTGTTTTATTTATGTACTCATGCCTGATCAGTGGTTCGAGTTTGCAAACTGGATAATAAATAACAGATGCACTTTTGTTTGTCTTTGTTGCTAACCATAGCCCATTCATCCTAATATTGGGGAAAAAATGTGTATGTGTGGCCTGATTCAAGGATACTGATTCACCCGTTAGCGGGTGAATAGACATGAATTAATAGGCATGGTTAATCTAACATGTCACACCAAGGGAAAAAGGGGTAGGTACTGACAAGAAATTCCAGACAAGGTCAGACTTTCAACAGTAGACAAATAAGTTATGTAAATATTTTATTCAAGTACTTGCTCCACATGCCAAAAATGTTTAATATTCACAGATAATGAAACATGTTTGAATCGGAGCAGTTTTGTTGATTCTGGCAATAAATTTAAGAGCCACTGAAACAACAGAAAAGAATGTTTGAAATTAACCCCTTTTACACAACCCTTGAAAGATTCTGAATAAAATTAGCAATGCTGGTAAGGAAAACCAGTACTCCACAGCTCCAATAGGTAAACTTACATGGCCAGGAGGAGAGGAAAGATTTAAACAGCAGAGTGGAGTTGCTAAAGCATGAAATCAGCAGGGAGGAGAACCTCACGGTAGCTCTGGCTTCTGCTTCTCCAGCCGAAAGAACACCAGATGCATGTTTGGCATAAATCTGTGCTAACCTGATTGCAAGGCCTGCAGATGTTTTTTCTGATGCACTTAACCCTGATGTTTAATTAAATAACCTGTTAACCAGGATTGATCAGCTTAATCCTGAAACATTTGCCTGGTCTCAGCCCTGCCACCACTTTGCACATACTTGGCAGCAATCCCCAAGAGTACTACTCTCAAGAACTAGAGCTGCCTACCAGATTAGTAAGAAAAGTAAAGATATTCTGATTTCAAGTTTCTGACTTACAAGACAGCAGCTACTTTGCTAGACAAAAGGCACTGCCACACGTACACAGTGAGAAGAAAGACTGACCATTTGTATGATTTAACTGCAAGGTCCACACAAGGTTCGGGCCTATTGATGAATGAACACCACCTCACATGGAAACCAGTTTACCTCTGAACATTCATGTGTTCCTTATCTATCAGCCCTTAACAGCTGAAATCCAAGTGAGAGTTGCTGACTGGTGCATTTCCTCTCCCTATGATGAACTGTGAAATGCTTAATCAACAAATGAGATCTCAAGGTATGTCTCTATATAAAAAACCCCTGAGATCACTTGGTGTTCAGTGCTCCTTCAGCTAGGTCCTACCTGCCTCAAGCACACCCTTTCTACAGCCTTTTCTATGGCGCATAAAACACAAGCCCATGTTGATCAAAGTAAGTAGAATACATAAGAAAATTTGTTCTAATCTGGTTTCACCTAAAAATCCAAACTAAGAAGTCACAAAAAACTTTCTGCCATGTAAAGGAGTTTTTCTGTATCCTCAAGGCAATATCTATCAATGCATGAAAGGATTATTTTGAAACGCTGTAGTACCGTGAACTCTGAAGAAGGCATAGCTTCTATATAGTCATTCAGATGGCTCCTGTAAAGCAAAAGTGCCATAATTTTTTTCCACTTCAAATTCATTTTAAGGTACCAGCTCAGGAAAGTCTGTAATTTCATGACCAAGCACCCTTTCCTGTATAACAACGAAAACTTTAATGGCTAAGATTTTCTTCACTGAAAAAGCTTCAGTTTATCATGCTGACATTAGAAAGATGTTTGCAAGAGCTCTTTATGAGCTGCTTTGGGGTCCTGCTTTCTATGTCTAGAGATGACTGTGCCATGCTGGACCATGGCATATGTTCCTGCCTCCCCTCAAAGTCATCCCAGGACTGGGGAGATGCACCAGTGTCACCTGCAAGTAACAGGGTTCCCAGGCAATGTTGGGGCTCAGTTGCTGTCACCGATATGCTCTAGACACCTCCAGCACCTCCAACTGCCTAAGCAAAATAACAGTCATTTAAAGAAGCAATTCAAGTGAACGTGGCAGGCAGGTCAGAAAGTTTCTGTACAATATGCTCCCTGGAATAAATGATTTCCTCCAGCAATCTAGCTATGCCTTTAAATACGCTGCCAAAGTGTGCATGTGTGTATAACCATCACTGAAATGGAGAGAATACATGGAGGGATGACTAATACAAAGGCCTAAAATGAATCTTGCTGTAAGTCCAAAATGGTCCTATACAATCCATGTATCAGTGATGGCAACAAGCAGCAGCGTAATTTGCTACCAGGAAAAAAATTTGCTATCAGATACTATCAGCAAATATCATCTTCACATGCTGGGATTGTGGTTATATGTTTTCAGAGCCAAGACGTGAGATTTCAAAAGACAGAAATGAAACAATATTGAACTGGTTGGCAACAAACAAGGGGTTTTCTATGTAATGATAGCGATATATAGGTTTGCCTCTGTACATGGAGGGGGTAATAATGAGCCTAACAATCTCAACATATACTTCAAGGAGCGTTCATGCACTATTAGCACATTAGAGTGTCCTCCTCTGCTTATGCTTTTAAACATTAGCAGTGCAGTAGCCAAAGAATCAAATTCTTATGTTCAAGCATAGCAACCTACATATAATAAACAGAAATTGCATTCAAGATTTCAAAACTGCAAAGATTTCTTTTTCATTATAGCAGCGAAGAAAAACCTTAAGCAGCCTGAGACCTTGCGTGGAACAAGACAGCAAACTTTAACTCTTCCCCTTAACATCTTCCTTACAGACATTACTGTGCAAATGCCGGTAAGAAAAATGACATGAGTGCTACACAAAACTGGCCTTAAAAATGTAACTTGTCATCAGCCAGGAAAGACTTGTGGCTCTGGGACTGACTCTATTCTACTTCTGTTTCCACACTCACAGGACGAGAATAATGTTTATTTCAACAGTTTTCCTTATTGAACCTGACAGGTTTTTCTGCAGTCCCATGCTCAGGCAGCTATTAACTTAAGAGGCAACTTGGAAAAGGAGTTGTCTTCGGCTCCTCCATGCTGCTAATTTTGTTTCCAGTTCAGCTTTATTTGTTTCTAATCTTCTGATACCCAAGCTTCCTAAAGGCACAAAATAGGTCTCTCCACGCAGACAGAAGAAAAAGGAAGTGTGAATATGCCAAGTATAGTAGTACAACTGGAAGACTTCTGTTTGTCCTTCCAACAGAAGGATTTTTCTTTTACTCCCTAACCAAAAACTGATGGGAATGCTGGGCCAGCAACTAGGGGCTTCAGCTAACTGGCATACTCAAGGTTAAAGGGAGCAGGATTCACAAGACTGAGATTTAACCCATTTTTCACTCTCTGGAGATAATTCTCAAAGCCTAAACTTAGATGCCTAGGGAAACTCGGAGAGACTAAGATGGCTTTTGTATTGTCAGTGGAGACAATACAATACTGGCTAGAGCCTCTCCAGAGTTGTTTTTATGCCTCTCTCCATTAATTATTAGAGTAAGAGAACATAGTAATTTAAAAATATTCTATTACCAGCAATTAGTAAACTAGCAATTACTACACTTAAATATAAACTCATATGCATAGAAGGAGTTTCTCATTGGAAAATTGAAGACAGTATTTCTTTCACTCTCCTTCCTTCCTCCAAATGCCCTTTTATTTCATTGCCTAGATTGCAGACTCTTTGAAGAGACTGTCTTGCGACATGTGCATCTCTTTCTAACAAGATTCTGAGCAACGATGACATATAGTTCTTTATATCCTCAGTACTGATTCACCTAAACGCGCTTGCTGGCCCGTACAATGCAATAGAAGAAGCAATAGTTCTTTTGATAACACCACAGATGTAGAGGGGACTTGTTCTGGGTTAACACTGTGTACCTTTGATTCTGGTGACAATTGTCTGACTGGCATCTAAACAGCTTGGCAGCCAAGCAGAACTCAGTCCCTCCAGAGGAGGGGTGACGATCATCTGCATGCACTGCAGCTGGATTTCAGTTCAAACAGATAAATTTGGTTTCAAACTGTTAATCTCTCATTCCTCATAATTGTGTTTACCTTTGCTGGAAATAAAACAAATAGGAAGGCAACAATCACATCCAGTTCCATAATGCCAGCATCAGAGCGATCCTGGACACATTGCTAATTTATCAACAGCTTCAGGAAATACCCTGGTTAATTTTGTAGGAACTCCCATTGTGAAAATCTTTTTGGATGCCCTGGAAAGCAGCTCCTTGGCTGGCAAGTCAAATAGTGCTTCCCCTGCCCTGCAAATTAGCTGGATACCCAAAGGAAATTACTAATCTTTCAGCTCAAAACTAACACACACACAAGTATAATGAGCACTGGTTTCCTTTGTGGAAGAAGAGATAATCAATGGCTTGAAGAGCCACTGTTTGGATAAAGCTCTTCTGTGTCATCGTCTATACCGTTTCTATCACAACACTTTTACCAGCAAGCTATTTCATTTATTATGCTTTTAAGCTGGCTTGAAACCTCTGAAAGAAAGCAAATAGAAAAATACATAAAAACAAACGAGTACTAATTTGTCTTATCTGCCTCCACAATAATAATATAGCACTGCAGAATATGAATATCTTCTCTGTAACATCAAATGTCCCTTATATATTAGGGGGTTTGTTGGGGGAAGTGCTGCAGAAACTCCCAAGACCCCTTTCAAGAGTATGAACATCTCCAAGGCAGAACTCTACATGTCAAAACATCTCTGTGACCTGAATTTCTCTGGAAGAAAATCTTAAAGCAGTTTCTGCAATAAAGCCAAAAGCGTAGAGCAACAGGAACAGAGGAAGCATGAGGGCTGTCATTTCCTCTAAGAGCAGCAAGATAATAACTCCTGTTAGCACCTCCCAGAGATACAGACCGTTCCAGTGGGCCATATGTGACTCTCATTACTTTTTGTGCCTGAAAGACTAGATCAGTCAACACAATATGAAGGAATTAGCTCCTGGCACTATCTTGCTTGGTGTGTGTGTATGAGAGAGACAAACTCCAGTGCTTTTACTATGCATTTTCATCTCCATAAGTTTCACTGTTGTACTGTACATCAGAGAAGTGGCAAAAGAATTATTAGCTTTAAGAAGCCATAACTATGATGTAATCAAATCCCAAATGCTGGATCAACAGTTTCAGTTACAGATAATGACCATTCCTAATCCTTTGTTTTAATGACAGCTATTCTGAAAGATACAGCAATGCTGACACCTCGAATGGCTGGATTATAGGTATAAAAGTGTAATTAATGACAAATACACCCACACTGTCTGAAAGGATACTATCACCTTTATTGCAGTCTAGATTCTGGGAAGTTCAAAATAATCAAAAGCTTGAATCATTTAATGACTATGCTTACAAAAAAGCTCTTGTAAAAGAGCTGTTCTAACCCATTTTCCAAAGTTCATTCCAACCTGCTGCTTTCAGGGTATTTTTTTTGTTTGTGTGTTTAAGTATATTTGGTCTGCAAAGAGATTAAAAGCTCCATGATTTTAGTTCCCTTTTCAGTCAATAAAAACTTAGTGGGAGAGAGGCGGGACGAAAGAGAGTAGGATGCCTTTCCTGTTACAATAGAGAGACTTGGGAGACATGGGTTCAGCGCCTGCCTCTGACACGAATTTCCTGTATGACCTCAGGCAAACCATTTGGTGTTTCTGTTATTTATCTGTAAAGCAGGGATAACCACTGTCCCAGACAAGAATTGCTTGGATAACATTTATTAATGTCAGAGGTGCTCAGAAAGTCACATACTAGATTTCTACTGACCACATACCCAAACTCAGGGGTTGAAATGACCCAGGTTACACCAGTGTATCATCAGACATCTCATAAAACCATACTTGCTTATTGCCACTCTTCAGCCTGTAATGCAAGTAGGTCTCACAACAGCAGTTTGACATTTCCACAATGACAAACTACAAAGTAGAAGAAATACATCAAATAATGTGGGGGAAAATGCAACCTGTTGTTGGGGAAAAGGGATACAAACCTTACAAATATTTATTAGCACAGTGCCCAACACTACACCACACTAGCTGGACCTCCTTTAAATAAGCCATCAGAGGTATAACAGCAATGAAAAACAAGTTAAGTGCAAGATTTAATGTTTTTGCCTTGTTTTTCTAACAGCTATTCAATACCATATGGTCCATCACATCCTTATCATTGCAACTTAGGGTTCTGTGTAGAAATTACTGCAAACCATACCTGGAGATTTTGTCCTTGCCCACTTGGTGGGTAGTGTACACCTCAGCTAATTCAAGAGTGCAGAACTGGTGTCTTATCTAAGACAATTTGCCCAGACTTCTGGAATAGTCAACAGAGAGGAATAGTGAATGCCCAGAAGGAATTTATCTCTCCCTAAGGTAGACTGCCTGAGTTTTGAGACAAAATCTGTTAAGTAGATTCCTACCTCTATCCTGCTGCTCTGAACACAGACAGTACACAGAGACCACAAAGGAACAAGGAAACAGGTCACAATCCTTTGACAGGCAATGTGTCAAAGGGTAGGTAATAAAAAACTGGACTAAATAAAACATTGAAATGCAGTATCATGCGGAATGAGACATAGGATCAAGAATTAATTCAGTCTAGTAGGACAAAGTCTATGCAATATTTGTGCCTCATATAATATCCCAAATCTGTTTCTGAGTGATTCTGTCTTTTGTGCCTATCTATAAGCCTTATGTGTGTTTATCGTGTACCTTTTAACAGCACTAATCTTGGAAACCTGCTTAGAAAGGTCTTATTGGCTCTATGTTTACACAGATTCAGTGACACAGCTACTTGCATATAAAGGATGGTAATACTTTTCAGCCAAAAGGCTAGAAAAGTAGGTAATAAAGAAATAAAGTATAAATTTATATATAGAAAAGGTATAAATATTTAAATAAATAAATTATACTTTCTTCTTCAATAAAGAAAGTATAATACTTCTTTTCAAGTAGCCCAAAGAGCTGGTTCCATCTTACAAAGACAGATTACTCTGAATTTCAGCAACAGATTTACCCCAGTAATGAGGTTTGCCTCTCTTGGCCACCACAGAATAAATGATGGGATTTTAGCGGTTTAACAAAAGCTTTGAAAGTAATAAATAAATATTAGAAATGAAATCTAAGAATGTGTCTCTTTACCACAATTTGTTATTTCTTTGCAATTGACATGAAACCGCCTTTTGAAATACATTGTGTTGAAATAATAACTTTCTCTGTTACTTACATTTGTTAAAAGAACACTCAAAAGGAACAGATTATAACACTGACTATATAAAAAAAAACCAGATATTGATACTGTACTGAGGCCTAGCTAGTGCTTATGCAGATAACCACAGAATGAAATGGGGAATGCAAATCATCTTCGTAATACATCCTGCTGATCTTACATACACCATTTAATCAGAGAGGTCTGATTAAAACTCAGTCCTCTTTAGATGTGTGACTCAGTGAAGCATTCTCCACATTTACTTCAGGATTAGCCTGATGTAGATTTACATTGCACTGTAGGAAACCAGGAACACACAACCATCTGCTTGCAGTAGGTGAGGGACAGCAGTCAATAGCCGGGTGGGCTCAGCTTTTTATGATGACCTGGCCACAGATACGAAGAACCTGTTCTTACCTAAAAAAAGCAACTGGTTCATCTAGTTCTGCTGGATTTCTTTTGATTCAGATGTCAGTCAGCTCTCAGTGCCTCTCTGGACTCAATACACAGCATAACGTACTCACCATCATCTGTTGAACATGAAATATTTCGGCTCCAGTGGCAGAGAGACGGTTTGGAAATGAAATGTCAAGAAAAGCTCCAGGGAGAGTGCTTGGCCCAGCATTGTAAACCTGTAAAATAAAATAAATAAATAAAATAAAGTCTAAAAATTACACATATGACTGGATATAAATAGGAAACTACTGTAGAACCAGAGCTGAGAGTATAGTTGAAAAAAATCAAATACTATGCAATTTGTTCAATATCTTCTTAGTAAGATATTTAAGATCCCTTTCAACCCAAACCATTCTGTGAGTCTGTGTAACACTTCTTTTGTAAGTATTAGGATGAAGGCAAAGGTTTAGCTTATGTAAGAGCCTTTAAGCACAACTCATACGTCAGTGAGAAGCAGTTTTGCAGGATAGTTACCAGTCAACAATACAAATAGAATGACACTTCTACCTGATACAGAGAGACACTGCTAGCACTCCGAGTGCTTTGTAACACCATCAGTAAGACCGTGAGAAATGCTGCTGTCTCAGTTAACATTCTCATTTTCATCTAGTAACCACTGCATTAGGTTCAGCATATGTTTTCCTTATGAAGCAGAAGCCAAAGTAATGATGATTGTGACTACCGGACTGCGGGTTTGCTGAGTTGCCAGGAAATGCATGTGAACAACTTCCATTCAAGTTCTGGGGTTTCCAGTTAAATAAAACTCTTAGTGGAAAACATTTGCTTTCATTCAAAGTCCCACAAATTTTCAACAAAAACTCAAGGAATTTCCAGTCAACCACTGAATCACATCAAATGAAAATTCCAGAATCTGTGGGGTTTTGCTGCAAAAAAATAATTCTTGGAAAACTTTCAGTGAAATCAAGTTTTCATGTCTATCTATGTTTTTTTTTGGTTGTTTTTTTTTTTTTTTATTAGGAAAGTATTTCCTGGTTGCTTTTAACAATACATATATAACTGCATAGAGTTAAAAAATATAGGCCCATTAGAATATTTATCAACACTCAGACAGTACTGACAGAAGATGTAGCAATCGGTAATTGTGTAAAGTCCATATATTAAACACAACAGGTTTTCATTCTTCAAACCCTGTTTATATTTGAAGAAATGCCTGCCCGATAAAGAGAATCAGCTCACAATGCCAAATCCTTGCAAAAACCCTGAGGCTCCAAGCAGGGGGAGAAATCCCACTACAATGGAGCGTGATAAATGCTGCATGAAATACAAACATAATGCCTCATGTTAGACATTTTAAAAAACTTGATTATCTTGCTGAGATCAGATATCAGAGTTAATGCAGAAAAGGCATTTTCATTGCACATCTTGTTACCCCCTCCCCAAAATGACGCATAGATCTGCTTTCTTATTAACATTGGACATGGTATAGATTTTCCCATTTAAAACCCACTATAAAGCTCCATATTTTTGTAAATCATCTCTTTTTCTTGGTTAAGAAACTATTACCTTTCTCCATCTGGAGAAGTTTAATAAATGGCAGGCAAATCATTAGAAACAATTAAGCAAGCAGTGATACAAACCATGCTTTGCCCATTATGAAACTCTACCCTTTCTCTTTGACACAGACAGTTATGAGGTTTACCGCGTTACTGGAGAGCAGATCTGTGACTTGTTACAGTTCAATTTTCTACTTCTATGTGGGAAAAAAAAATTACTCATAGGGCAACTTGTAAGTGTGTTAATAATAACACAAGAGATGAAGCAGGACAAATGCTGGCTCTGACAATATATAGATGCTTTCTCCTTTACCTGTTATCACTTTGTTTTATCAAAAATATCCATCTAGTTAAAGCACCAGAACATCTGTTCTTTATCTGGTTTTAACCAATAACTGGCTGGGGGGGGGAGAGGGGGAAGGAAGACCTATAAACCCACAAGAATGAAATCAAAATCACAAGAATTAATAGCCTGGTTCACAAAAGCTTTAATGTCCTCAAATCCTGCTTTCACTCCTTCTCAGTAAATAGCTAAGGGCACTGCATGACAGTGGGGGCTTAATTGCTCTGGACCACAGTCTGTCCACGGAGGCAGACATGTGTTATTCATTATGAGCTGAGTGGCATTCATGCCTAGGAGAACAGAAAGGGGAAAAAAGGTGAAAGACTATTTTTCACAATAAGTGATTTCCCCCCACCTCAGCATGATTTATCATTCCCTAGTTCCATCTAGCGGTCAAAAAGTGCTTGTAATAGATACAGTCACAGCAGCAAGACAAGTTCCTTTGGCCTGCATGACAAGAGTTTGTTGTAACAACCCATCCATATACTTTGCCATATCAGAAACTCATCTAACTGCCATGTGAAATGTAATCTATAGATAATACTTGAATAACACTGCAATGCTATGAGACATTTAATGAAACCTCCTAACACACTTGTGTTTTTAGTGTCCCAGTCTCTTCCCTGTACTGTATTCTTATCAGAAATGTGATAAACATTTTCATACCAGGGGCATATAGCAAGTCTGAATCCTTGCATGTGTATATGTTTGTTCTCATGGATAAAAGCTGCCCACTCCTCAATGACCGTGCTACTAAAAATAATTACTCCTCCCTTTTGAACCTGCAACTACATCCAAGATGTGGCACTTGAGTAACCAAAGCTCTTTACTAAGAGCATGATGAAAGGTAAAAGAAAAACAAATGGAAGTATCTTCATTCCTGTGGAAATATGATGCCCTACTTGCAATTCTTGGTATAATACATTCAGATAAGAACACATCATCCCTTCACACTGTACATATGGTAGCCAATCAGCAATGCATTGGACAGCATACTGTGATTCAGAAACATGCCCCAAGGACCATACATCACTCAGAATAAAAGAGATACAAAACCTGAAAGAGCTGTCAAGCAGGAAAGCAATCAAAATAAGGATCAGTTTTACCTGCAGTGTGAAGTTGAGAGACTGGAAAAGACATTCGTGGTTTTCCAACTGAACAAAGTTGGATGCTTCCACAGAATCACCATAGAAAAACGAAGTAGGGAAGACTTCTCTGAAAGATCAAGACACAAATTTAATAAGCTGTGTTTATCGCCAAAATTAAACACATTTGTGGCAAGCTGAATTGCACCCCTTGTTTTCAGGTCTTGTGAAATTCTATGAGAGCATTTAACATTCATTTATTATTTGTGATTTAAATTTCTCTTGACAACATTGGACTGCACAAACAGCATCTCAACTGACCCAGGTTAACATCCCACCACCAAAGCAGACTTCTCTTGATTCCTTTATCTCCTTTTCTCCTTTCCTATCACAAAACCTCTTCTGCAGGGCCCCTGAAATGGATGATTTCTGAGAGTCCAATAGCTTGTGCAATACAGGAAAGCATTGCACTAACAAGTTAATCTGAAGAAACCGTTATTAACAGGAATACTTTCAGTTGAGTATTCACTAAAGTAACATTCCAATTTTATCTATTATTTACATATCATTGCAGGAAAAATCCACTTCATTAATTCTCTGAGCTCCACTACCTTTATGATTAACAGATGGTTAAAGGGAAGACTAGAGGAGGATATAACTTTCTTTCAACTACAGTGGCACATGCCAAGCTTCCTCAACTACTCTTATCATCTTATCACAAAATAAAAAGCAGTAGGGTTTTATCAGAAAAGACTTGGAAGCATAAACAGTACCTGGAAATCCTGCAGAAGAAGACTAGGAGTGCTTTAAGCATCCTTTGTGCCTCCTTTTAATCTGGGGCTGCTGTACTGATTTGAAAAGGTCCTAGTTTCAGGACAAACCTTGGTGAGGGACTACCTAAAACTCTGCTTCCTTCCCAGTTTGTCCTTTTGGGTCAGAGTTTTTTTGCAACAGGATTTTAAGCCTGTTTAGGTACATTTCCTTTTTTCCTGCTTGCCTGCTTGCCAGAAATTGCTAGGGAAACAGTGAGACGCAGATTTATTCCTCCCATTTACAGTGTTGTGCCAGAAGGCTCCTCCCAAACATGGTACAAGCCCTTCCGGGCTATTTATGAGCAGGAATGAAGTTTGCTCTTGTAGACTCAAATGCAGGATAGCTAATAAAAACAAACTTTAAAAATACACTGTCTCAAAAAGAGTATTAGTAATACTACCATGCATGTGGATATCGTGCCCTTCAATGAACCCAGCTTTTTCCTGGTAGTTCTGTGAGCTTGAATTAAATAAGCCTTGTCTATGAGAAAAAATAAAGTAATCTACATAGTCAGCTGGGTGGGGCTTAGAAATTCCAAGACCTTGTGATTTACAAATAGTATGTTCTGAAGACAGAGAAAAGAGTCACATTTTTATCAGTTTTTTTGACATGCAGTATTCTGTAGGCAAGATCTAAGGACACAGAGGAAAGCATTTGTATCTGTAAAGCTGTATGAAAATCCATCTTTATCAAAGCATCCAGAAGTAAGGGACACAGAGTTAAGTTTCTACACAATCTGCAACTATGAAAGCACTCAAAAACTTTCAGAACACACTGCTGAGACCGAACTGGCAATATAGAAGAGATTTTTGTCTCTGCTAGTCATCTTGTGAGGTCTGACAGCACACTTCACTTCTCTGAGCAGCCTTAAGCATGTCTTCTACCCATTCTGACTATTGTGTCAGTAAGTAAGGGATTTTATTTCTATGTAGAAGGGAGGAAATCAGCTTTACCCAGCTTTTCAGCCAAACCACATGTCAGTGCAGGTATCTTTGTTCCTTTGTGTGTAGGATGCTGGTCAAAGGAACCTTTGACTTCTACTGATGCTAAAACTGCATTGGTCATTTTGACAATATGTATTCCCTGGGGATTGTCATAAATGGTGGTTAAACCAGACACTGACCTCTTGGAAACACTACTGATAATTTTTTGCTTCCCCAGCTTCGGAATGAATGTCAACTTTCTCAATCTATGTGGACTCTGACCACGAATGACCACTGTTCCCCATAACAACTCAAGCACAGCCTATGCTTGAGGACAGTCTGTCTGTGGGGACCAACCACAAATCCTTTATTCTACACTTAAGATTGTGGTGCAGAAGTGGAAAGGAAAATCCCTGAGTACAAGGGCAGGAGGAACTCACACATGAGCAACCATGGGGAGAGGACAGTGGCTATGTATTATACAAGTAATGCAGTCAAAGGGTGATTCCTCAGTTGCTGTTCAGATGCCTGGCAGACTTGGGACCAGAGGAAGTGGTAAAATGAAGAGAAGCAGAAGTGAATTCTGATTGTGAAATTAAACAGAAAGACAAACAGCTGGACTCCACCAACTTCCTTAAAATCCCAGAACATTTGGCCCTAACCTTTGTCCTGGTGACTGATTCTCAACCATATCCTTAAAGACATGACCTAAGGAACAAGACGTGATTTACTTGTTCTCTTTTTATTTTAAGGTCCATCACACCTACAAAATCACATGAATTAAAGTCTGATCATTACTACAAACGTCACGGTAACTAATTAGCCTTAAATTAATGGAGTTTCTCTAAGGAGTGAGAAAGAGGTACAGTGCTGGAATGAAAGGCATGACAAATAAAATTCCCAGATCATGAATGAGTTTGTCTGTATGACCAGGGTCTGGGAAACAGGGAAAAAGCAACAGTCCTGCTACATGTAAACAAAGAGAAGAATGCAGTTTTTCACTGGAAGAGACTCAGATGTTATTGTTAGGATTATCATTATTTTTGTTGTTTTCATCTGGTGACTGGTACTTACCCATTGATAGATGAGTCCACTTCATGCATTAGGGGCACTGACAGGGTTAAGGTATTATCATGCAGAGATTCAGTGCGTTCTAGGTTTCCACTGTGCAAGGAAGGAAAAATAAACATGCTATAAATTGACAGTCTTTGCAATATATCACACAGTTTCACAGCTACCATCTCTCTGCCTTCCTATCCTGTGCCTCTCTATTTGAGTGATGTCAGCTCCTTAAGAAGCCTCCTGAAGATTAAGAGCTACATTTGTTCACCCACCTTGGAGAGGGCACACACATAAAGCATGTGCATTGTGCTTGCTCCTGTGTAGCTCATCGCGGTGTGACACGATGTGGCTCACACCAAAAAAACTTATCTTGGAGCAAGGTGTGCATTCAAATGGCAGTGCAAAACTACAGCAGCCATCACTCGCAGTGGAGAGAAGCAAGGACATTTAGACTCCAATGCAAGGGGTGATTCTGTCCCAGCCTGACTGCACGTCAGTTTGGGAGGGATACATACACCCCACAGAGGGTCATGACTTTCCATATACCTGCATTGTACTACAGCATCAATTTGATGCCGCTACAAGCAGCTATTTTGGGTGAGACCCTCATACTAAACGGGACACAACCTCCCAGCAGTTCCATCCCCTCTTTCTGTACTTAGCTGCCGTTTCTACTTCACATTTTCGAAGGTAGCTATCTCAACTGGTCAAAAGCAGAAGGAGGAAAGAGAAAAGTGTGCAATCATCTCTGATTTGAGTCAGTTTATTTCAGCGTGAGAGCTTCTGTATGAAGTCTGTGAAAGGTGCCTGTGAAATGCATGTCCAACACACAAACTTCCAATTATTCTAACTCTGATGGTGAGTCTGCTAGGTGAGTGAGAGCTCAGAACAATGAACTTGAGATATATGTTACACATATTTCCAGTTTCTCCAGCACTAACTCTGGAATCACTTTTGCCTTGTAATTCATTGGATTTATGCGCAAATCAAGATGGCAAAGCTAAAGATATGATCCTATTTATTTGAGGACAGTATCACTGAGGCAACAGCAGGCAATAACATCCTAAGTGATACCATGCAGATGAGTTGCTCAGATTACAAAACCAGAGCCTGCTGGCTACATACATGCATAGATAGAGCTCCGCTTTCTGTAACTGACACATTGGACACGACTCCTAATAAAACTATGGCCCAGATGGAAAAACCCACAAAATCCCAGTCCCAGGAAAAAAACCACTTAATAAAATGTTTTCCTCTGAACAGGCTTGAAGAAGAGTCCAAATTGGAGACATTTCTCATCCAACACAAATACCGAGATACCATGGTGGCAAACAGAATAAGCAAGTAGAATTCTAAACAGGGTTCATGGGTATGTGCTTATCTGGTTCAAATGGATCAAAGGTACTGTCAGAAAAGGAGAATACAGCACAGTGAATCTAGCTCTAGAAAAATAGCTCACACCACGAAGCACAGAAAAGGCTTTGGGGTTTTGTTGTTGGTTTTCTAAACAAAAAGAGCAAATGTAAAGTAATGTTCAGATCCCTGTCCATTTGATCTCTCCCATTACTGAACCAGTCTCTTGTTACAGGTACTACTGCCAAAATTGCAGCTTCAAGGAACAGGCTTAAGTGGCCTCTTGAAGGGCAAAGCTTACTTTCCCATGGCAGCATGTCATAGATTTTCTGTGTCCAGCCAGTTCAGCCAGACTAGCTTTGGTTTTGTGTGGAAACAATGTCCCCAGTCATTGCAGTCTGGCCACAACACAGACAACTTCCTCTCCATTTCTTTATCACTGACTTCACCCCAAGCCTCCCTGCAATTCTTGTGGTAGAAAGATTTTATTACACTTATTTCACAGCATGGGAATTAAGCAATTTGCCCAAAGTCACAGAGATAATTAGGGTAATCAGCACTGGGACATGCACTGTTGTCTTTGGAGGTTCAGCTGAATCTGTCAAAACACAACTGTCCTCCTGCCCATCCTTCTGAAATGAGAAACTTGCTCCTAAACCCCTCTGAGCATTCAGACTATTTGTACAAACTACTATTTATTTCTTTGCTCCATCTAAAGGCACTGACTAACCGTTCTCACTGGTGGGGCACAGAAATGTGAGGAGTGAGATTACAGAGGAAATCCCTGTGCTATCCAAGGCAGGGAAATGGGTGGCACAATCTGAAAAACACTGGATGGGCAAATTTAAAGCACTGCAGACCCATCTTTGCACCAGCTGGCATTCACCTAACAGATACTGATGCATCTCCCTGACCTAGAAGCATCGCGAGGTCATCTGAACGTCCTATGAGCTCCTCCTCAAAGAGAATAAAACTTCTCTTGCGTGCAAGACATGGTCTTGCCTCTCTAATACGAGGTCTCACTTTTAGTGTTTCATACCAGCACCACGTGCTGCAGGATCTTGTTCCCACCTACAGTTGCTAGTGCAAGGGAAGGACTGTGCCCTATGAGAGCAATCACTCAGCACCTGCTACAGCTTCTCTCTCCTTTCCAACTACTTGTTGAGACATCATCAAACTGGGGAGGAGAATTCAGGCTGGAGGCCCTGGTTTTGACACAGGAGGGTATGAAGCTGGCATACTCACACAGTAAGGGAAGCAGGAACTAATCTCACACCTAGCACGTCATGGCCCAGGTTAAAACAGTTGTGCTACCATCAGTTACACGGTCTCATATACACCCTGACAATGCTTGTGACCGAATCACTCATAGAGTCTGCTTCTTTGTGACAAATCATCTTAGGAGGCACAGAGCATGTGTCACACCTCATATTCTGCCCGAGTTAAAAATCACTATGCATGCACACTTGGCATCACCCTACTTCAATGCCTGCTCCAAGCGCCCTTGGGGAAATACCCTATTCAGCTGTTTCATGCAGCCTGTCATAGATCATTGAAGATCCATAGGGGGAAAAAATAGACATGCAACTTTGCAAACTGTCAGTGAGATTCCTGACCATCTGATAAAAGCATTTATCTTTTTTGGTTTGCATCCAAACATGCTTATTTCATTCAAATGCTGGAACAAATGTGCCTGCCTGGTGCTGATCGTCAACCGCAGCTGAGCTGAGCTTGATACAGGGCCCAAAGGGATGGGCACAGAAACACGAAGGCCTTTCATGTGAGAGAACACAAACTGCTCCTTCAGAATTGCAACTGCTTGGAAAAGAAAGCCTAAGTATGATCCTACCTCATTTTTCAGGAAGCTGTGTCACAAGGTTCCCCTATATTACCAAAATACATGCATTCAGCCCCAGAAATTTAACCTTATCTACTACACATACACATCTACCACTAATATCACAGAACTGTCAAGCACATTCAATGCACACTTCATGTAACAAAGGATATTAAAGTCATCAAGAGGTACAAAGGTTCCCTTACCTTTGTGCAGTGACAAGGAAGGTAAGTGTTTCTTCTTGCCCAGATAAGTGGCTCGTATCAAAGATCACACTGAAGTCATACTGTGCAAAGCAAAGCAATATTTAGAGACAAATATTGTTTAAAAATGCATTTATTCTGAAACTTCCCATATATTTTACTGGCCTAGCTGTACAAAAGTAGCGCATTTAGATACATGTAAGAGAGCTTCCTCTACTGTAGCATAGCTTTTAAATCTTGGCAATTGTATCTCGGTTTGATTTTCCCGTTATTGTGAAAGGGCCTTTACTGGAATTGTTGTTCAAAAGTATTTCTTCAGGAGATTATCTGCCAGGGAAAGGGTCTTCCAGTATAAGAGGATCTCTACCTGAAACTACCTCAGCACTGACCTTTATGTTGTTACTCGTTGGTGAAAAGATCTTTTGAGGGGAATAAAGATCATGCCTCAGGCCTGCACAGAGACTTAAAGTGACTGGCACAAGCTAAAGCTTTATGGCCACCCACCATAATGGATAAAATCAGGTGTTAATTTTGAAAAGAGAATCTACGATGACCCTTGTAGCACGACATTAACTTCTTCATGAAGTAATTTTTCTACCTAACTCCAAAACAGGTTCTGGCAAAGTGAAAGTTTACAAATTTGTGACTTCAGTGGCTTCCTGAAAAAACCTGAAAATAACCCAACTATGTAATTCTGGAGCAAAAAACTCAGATTATTCTATTCCAGATAATATCTTACTACTGCACTTATTTTGGCCATTTCATTTAAATGGCTTCAAAAGAGCATATTACAGTCAATAAAACTCCTAAACCAAAAAAAATTCATGCCAGGTCAAAGGTCAATTCAAATGGAAGAGTTAGGTTTTGAAGTTGAAAATTTCTAAGAAAGATCAGACTGACTTTGTTCAGGTCTTCCTGAAGTTGTACCTCATCTTCTCGCCCTTCTGGGTTGGTCATTTGTACAGCTTGGTTTAGTGACAGGAAGAACCTAACTGAATTTCTAAACATCATGAGAGAGTTCATCTTCGTCTACCAAACAAAATCTTGCAAAGCTACCAGGAGACCGTAATATCAAAAAGTCCCTAAGGCATTTTCATTGTAATGTCTACAAATTCATTTGCACTTTAATGTAAGAGAAGACAAAAATAAGAACAAAATAAGGCAACTTAAATAAGACAGACAGTCCTGTTCTGATTTTCTGCAGAAGTATGCATGGTTTTCATAGTTGCAACTATGGATCATTTTTTAAGAGAATTGTATTGTAGTGCACAAGGTTCTGCAATTGGCTCTATCTGATGTGAAAGAGGACAGCTACTCTCCATACCTGTGCAAGGCTTGGATATCTTGTGTTAGAAAGCTACTGAAATTATTAGTCACAGACATTTAAATGAGCAGTTGCCTTTCCAGTCACTCCTTGGAGACAAAGAGGTGAATGGACCATTACTCTGCAAATACAAGCATCACAACATTACCCTAGATTTCGATCTCATGAAAGGAAATCCCACGCTGCACTTCAGGAAATCTGACTCCAGCAACTCACAGGCAATGCCCAGCTCCTCCTGTAAGAAAATAAAAAAGACCATGAGATGATAGATTTGGGGAAATAGAGGATTACTAAGAAATGCCATTGTGATAAAGTATTGTAGAAAATGAAACATTTCCCACCATAGCACTGTTATTCCCAGAAAACTAATACTCATTGAATAAGGGGAAAAGCAGTGCTGTGCTTCCTTACTCCATCTTAGCTGGACCAGCATCAAGAAAATGACCATCAGAACATTGCTCTGAGAGACAGACCATAGGGAAATACTGTGTAACTAAACACATTAGGGTCAGGGGTTCAGCCCAAGTTCCTGGATAACCAGACAGTCAGCTGTTATCTCTGTTTATCAAATACAGAATACAGTTCACCAAGGCAGTTTTTCCAGGTACCAACATCATAAAAAGAGAACTGTGTTAGGCAACAGTGACCAAACCATGCCACACACAGATGTTGGAGAAAACATTAATCTGGTCCTGGTGTCAATTGCTGTGCTGATATCTTTCCGTGACTCCACTGCAATAGAAATACTTCCATTGAATGAAGAGTGTTTCATTGCTCCATAAAGTAAGTATCTGGCTCCAGGATAGCACATTCTCATCTCCAGGTTATCAGGGAACAGTTTTTATGCTCTGCCACTGTGGATGAGTTCATCTCACTAACTTCAGGAGCGAGATTCAGCTTCAGAAACTAATATGCATTTTTAGGTGCCTACACAGCAAGCGATTGCTATGTGATCAAGGCATCATTGCTCCCATCATAGTCAATGGATGTAGAAAACGGTTCAGCAAAACCAAATGCAGATGTTTAGTTTAGACTGGGTTGTATACCTCTTTAAGCCCTACACTGAAGCTATGGAATTGATGTCATATAGCTGCAATATAAATGGCTAGATTCAGACATCTGAATCTAGAATTTAACTCTATTCTAGACATGTAGCTGAGAATCTCTTAGATAAGGTCATACAATTTATTTGACTTATTTTTAGTATCTTCAGCAGTCTGCAAAGCCCAGGCTCTGTCTTATTTTGCACATTTCCCAAATCACTTCAAATCTGAGTTCTGATTTAAATATGCATTTAAAAGTTACATGGGTACCATACTCAGCTGAACAATCACATGTGGAAGTGGCTTCCGGAACCACAGACTTGGGTTATAAGCATCTCTAGGAAATGCCTCTGGGCCTTTCATGTGCTAACACAAGCACTTAGTGCTCTACAGATGCTACTATTATCCTAATTATGAGTCTGACAGCATTCAGACTCTTGATCTTTTAACTGCTTCCTGTGATATCTGAAAGACAAGGTCACCCTTATCTTCAAAATCATGATACAAATCAGGGTCTACATTTATAGAGAATTATAAACCTAATGCTACCTTTCTTATCTGACTCAGAAAGCATTTCACCGGTTTCATATGAAAAGAAAATAACACAAGGAGAAAATCAATGCATGCTCGGAGATGCTGATGGTGTTGATATTACTCCAGTACTACTCAAATACCAATGGACTCCACATTCAGCTTCACTATGGATTTGTTTCCTTGCAATCTTCAGCAGGCTTTTACTTCTAGAAATACAAAAGATGGCATTGCCCAGCAAATCAAATATCTAACTTCAGTCATACAAAGCTGCTGTCCCCATACACTGTGTTAAAGTTTTTCCTCCATTTAACATAAAACTACAGAGTTTCATGGATGAAGCATCCCCTTCACTTTTCCTCTCCACAGTCTGTGAGGGTCTCCTGTTCTATGCAAGTGACCAAATGAACACAAACTCTTGTCAGCTGCGTAACCAAACAGAAAACTTCACAGCTGTTTCCTCTGGGAACATTCTTGGTTCTGTGATGTTCAAATGTCCCTTGTTGTCTAACTGTGGCAACCTATGAACTTTCTTTCACCAACTCCCAGACTCTGGTCATTCAAGAGAGGTTTTCTATTTACATAGCTGTCTGGTGGTGACAGTGACCAGACAGACCTAGGACACTGCCTCCTCTTCTCAAGGTCGTATCCCTTCAGAGATGTTAAAAAAGAGGATAACAGAAAGAACTCTCATCTTGGTAATGGAAGAAGTGCAGTACTTCATCATTTTGCACACTGGTGGCTGCCTACAGCCCTGACAGCAGGCACACAGATGTTTTATAATGACCTGTTAAGGAAACAAAAGATAATGTTGCATGGTTTTCCTATTGCTGCTTACAACAGCTTAACGGATGCAGTAAGACTGACTTGAACAACCTTCTGGCTTCGTTAGCATACCATCAACTTTAATGATAACATTGATACAATGATACTGAAGTACAGGTTGGGCATTAGGAAAATGCTCTTCACTGAGAAAGTGGTCGGGCTACTGGAACAAGCTCCCCAGGGATCATAGCACCAAACCTGTCAAGAGTTCAAGAAGCATCTCCACGATGCATTTATGATGGTTTAGTTTTAGGTAGTTCTGCAAGGAGCAGGGAGCTGGATTCAGTGATCCTTATGGGTCCCTTCCAGCATGAGATATCTTATGATTCCATTAATGCTGTAAATTCAAATTATTCAGTGCTAAAAACCAGCAAACAAGTCTGCCTGCCATATTCTGCTTCAACCTTCTGCACATCCCTAAATTACAAAGATTACCCAGAAATCTTTTCCCATGGACTCTTTGCCTTTCTCTGTGATTAGATGGAGAAGCTCTGCTGATGAGTAAGTACTTTGTTTCTCCTTCACTGCTCACTGTCTGGCACCAGGCTTTATCTGCAGTGCACTGCTTTGGAGAGAGTGAAAACTGATTCTTCATGGGGTTTCCTACGGTGTTCAGCTTTGTAACATGTGGGAACTCTGTAAGCACTAAATAAATTCAGTTTTCACACTATTCCATTAGGCTGAAGGCTTGGTGATGTCTTATCTGATAAACAGGGAATGGAAACAGCACAACTCAAAAATTCTGGATGCCACTTCTCACTGATGTTGTCTAATGCTTTCAATGTGCAATGCTTCTCTATGATGAGTTGAGAACACAGATTATTGCATGAGTTTCCATACCGGCTTCTAGTTTACTTTGAAACATAGCCAATGGGGTTTGAAGTTTCCCTTCCAATGAGACAGCACAAAGCTTATCTGGAAAACTCTGGAGATGTTTTTCTGAAACACTTCACAGCATTTCATGTTCTTAAGAGAGTCAATCAGATAAACAGCCAGCTAATTAGCCAAACAGCCATGCTATTACTGTATAACAAATGCAGACCTGGGTATGAGAAACATGAAGATTAAGCTGGCTCACAGGCTGCTTCTCAAAGTCCTTTATCTCGGAAAGAAAAGTTCCTGACAACTGTAACATGAGCAATGGAACAGTCAAGTTCTATCTCCACTATATGGTGCACATGGGGAAACAGCAACTCAGTCTAAATTCTGCAGCATAATGCTGTCAAACATTATGGACAGAAGTGTTTTGTTGGGTAAATATTATGTGTGGTTTCTGCTAAGTAGTGCAGGAAGCTGGTAATGATCTTATTACAGTGCCTCTAAGCAGCAACTTGGGAATGTTGCTGTTTGCTAAATCTAAGACTTGAGAGAGGAAAATTTTACCACTGCTCATGTTCTCCATCTCTCTACTGTTTCAGATATTCACCTAGTGTACCATGCAGTCTGTAATGGGGGTCACCAGCTCTCTTCTTCATGACAGGTAAACAAGACAGATCAAGCTGAATATTTAAAAGAGCACATTCAGCTTGGTACAGAAAGCGTTTCAACAAGAGTAAAGCATTTTAACCACACAGATGGGATGCTGGAAAGACAGCTGCCATTTGTCCCCTTTCCTCCTGTAGCAAACATTTTTAGAAGATTTCTTAAATATTGTTGACTTTGACCTCAAAAAGTCCTTTTTAACTTGGTTAACTGCCAAACCTAAGACTTAAGAAGAAAGGAAGGAGAATGCCTTAAGAAAACAGTAAGAGTGAACTTCTGCTGGAAGGAGGTTTGCCTGGCTCTGCCTAAAAAGCACAGTCACAGGTCAGAGTCTCTGCCTCTGGGAAAAGCCTTCATGTTGATGCGCAAGCACAACATGTTGCTCCTAATAAAGCTCCCTCTCCCACAACGGAGATAATCAAAACTGGATGCAATACATGAAATGGCACATCCCAAAAAAGGATATTGAAACTTCCTAAGCCTCACCTTGACTAACTAACCATTTTCAAATCAGATCACATACGGGGATTTCCCCAAGGGAGTCTTGCACAGCTTGTATGTGACGACTTATTGATCAGCCAATGCACTCTGACCCTTCCCTGCCTCACTTACATCCAACCAAAACCCTCCAACCTTCCTGAGCCTGATCTGGCAGTTCATATATTCTATTTTTACTTTTTCCTCACCCTTAGGGAAAGACTCTTCCCTAAAGACAGAGCAACTCTCCCGAACTGATGTTGGCCTCAACCCAGAGTCATCAGCATGTTTCCTCAGCTTGCTCCCACCCCCATCCCCACCCATAACTGATTTCAAGCTCCTTGCCTCAAGCATCTCTTTAAGTAATCTCCCCCAGCCTGTTAATTCACCTTCAACGATCTGCAGTCCTAGCCTTTTATCTGACAACTCTTCTACTCTTTTAGGGTAGGTCACTTGTGTTATTTTGCACTCATCAGTGCTCTCATTTATGGCCTGCTAGCTCTCTGCTTTTCTAAGCACACAAGTTCCTAGTAGGTACTACATCTGAAATGTCAACAGGGAAATGCAACAGAGTGATCCTAAACTTGCAAAAGGATGTGCCAGATACAGCTCTAATTGATTTAATAAAATCATACCAAGATAGTAAATAGAAAGTGATATTAATTTCTGAACTTAGGATAAGTACAGTACTGCTCTGAATATTGTTGATTTTCTGTGCCAGAATTGACTTCACCCTTTTAAATATTCTTCTGATTAGCTGTTATATTTTAATGGATTAAAACCACAAGTGATGCACACTGAAAATATCTTCATTGCAGAAGAATCCTATTGTTAGGACAATCTGTATATTTTGTTTAAAAGGAAAAAAAAACCAAAACAAACCCCAACTTGTTAGGAAGTCCATTTACCAGCAGTTTGTATTTCTTTTTCCTTAGATATAATCAAATTAAAATTTTTTGGGTTTGTTTAGATGGAAAAAAGTCTCCCCTGCAAATCCTGGCTACTCACACATACACTCTGGAACAGAAGAGAAAACGTCCTGGAAGCCTTGATAATTTGTTGGCAGAATAAGAACTTATTTAACTTGTTAGAGGTTTTTTTATGATGCTGAACATTTTCCAGAGGGTACAAAAAGAAGAATGTCAGGAGTGAATATTGAGGAACCCTGCACTTGCTGCCAGAGCAGACGCTCTTGTTACTGCTTTACTTCTTGTTACTGGTTTTCTTGCTCTGTAATGCTGTCTGTGAACCATTACATTTGGCACCACAGGGTACCAGGAACAGTACCCCCATCTGAGAAGGCTAAACAAAATATGCTAAGAAAATACCACAAAGAAAGGCTACTGGCACTGTGCACTTCATGCTATGCTAAGTCTCAAAAGTTAGACACTGTGCACCTACCTACGATGTACTCTGCCCACTATTTGTCTGGAAATGTGGGTTCTCTGACCTGCACCAAAGGCAGAGGCTCACATCAGGCACTGGGAAAAATACAGTTCAGCTAAATTTGCACAGTTTTTTAATCTCATCACAGACCCTGATTTAAAGCACATACTTATACCTCAGTAATTCCAATTTTTCACTTTTGGTGAAGAATGGCATTTTCCCAAATGAGAGTTTAGATGAACATCTGGATGCTTTGTTTCACCCAACAGGACAATTTTATAGACCTGGTCTGCATTTTAAGCCTTTCTTCCAGGAGCTATCACTGAATATATGTCTGTTCACTGGTGGTAATCTATTTCCTACACACTTCACTAGCAAAGCCACCTAGTACAAACACCTCTCATGTCAGGAACCTAAAATAAAGGCTCACATCTTTGATGGTGTTTGAAGTGGCTTCTTCAAATCATTCTTCATAATCTCGGTATTTTTCTCCTCTTATTCCCTGCTTCACAATCTTCTTAAAGCCTCCACTGTGGTTTCAAGCATATGAAGATTTGTCAACTCATTTAATAGCCAACCCCTGAGCAGACTGATGTGCTTTCCACAGCAACTGAGGCCACCAAAGAATGTGAGTCACAGTTACCCCCACGTTCAGAGCAATTAGGGATGCCTGAGCTCATGAAAGCTTGGGGATTTTTGTTTTTCACGCTGAGTTTCCCTATGACTGAGAGCAAGTGCAGCTCAGAGTAATTTAATCTGGGAGGCCCCTCCATGTGCATACATCAGCTCGGTTTTTCTAACACCAAATTCCACAAATACCACACTTTCCTCCAAAATAGGGCATCACTGGGTATTTTAAAATTGCAAGAACACTGCCAGGATTAGTGGTGTTATTGACTGGGATCTCTTCCTGGCACTGTACCATGATTCAAGTGAAAAATCCTCTGAAATGTCTGAAATGGTGGGTCTGATCTACCTCTCAAAAGTTGCTCTGATTATCATCCTTGAAAGCCCTTTGGGCCTCTGTTTTCTTCATATAACTAGCAGCCTGATGTCTGCTTTGCCTCTTTGTCAGCAGTAGTCTCTGTTAGCTGAACAGACAATGCTTCCTGTGTTTCTGGGCTCGACCCTGCCAGGCACAGACGTTCCCCAACTCCTTGACCCCACAGCCAACAATGAAGACATCAGCAACTCACGTTTGGAAACCTCAGTATCCCACAGATTGAGCCAGCAGTTTTGGGGTTTGTTTCAGGAGTTCAAAGCACACAGCATTCAAACACTCACTGCCATCAACATCCAGCTCTTTACACTGCACAACCCAGGGATTGGACAGAGGAAGGCAGAGGGATGTACTGCATCCCTTAGGCAAGCTTCCCAGGTAGCAGCACTGGGCTGCTTGGGAAAGCCGTAGGGTCTCTCATGAGCCGCAAGTGTGCAGCACAAACTGGGGAAGAAAAATCCCACCAATCCTATTACTGATAGCTTTGAAGATGGGCTGCAGTGGTCCAGCACTGGTCATAGCTTTAAAAGCAATCAAAGGTCCAGGAAAAATTCTTACGTGCATTTCTGGGAGTTTCTGCTCTCAAAGTGAAAATCTTATCAGTTTTATTCCACTTTTTTTAAACACAGGTTTCCTTGGCAACTTCAAGTGAACACCTTGTGTTCAGAAATTCTTCTGCATGCACTTCTCCACTTGCTAAAGCAAAGTGTGTCACCCAATCACACAACAGGAGGAAAAAGATGTTAATATCTGAAACAAATTAAAGTGATTTTCCCCTTTTAACATAGCTCTGTTGTCTGAGCTTCACAGGTTTCTTCTGTTGTAAACCATTTCCAAACACAGGTGGAAGAAGAAAGTGAACAACAGGAAGGCCAAGCCATTGCTAAACCAGCAGCAATAGCAACTGTAGTGTGATAATAATTGTTAATCACTAGCTGCTAGGGAGAGTATTAGAGAGAAGGAGATAGAGACTCAATATGAACTTGCTCAGCAAGACATTGTCATGACATCAGCATTTATCTAACCTCTTGAATGCAATGATCGAAGAATATTAGCTATCCAATCCAACTATATAATGGAATAAAAAGACTTTTTCTGCGCGTTGCAAAGACCTGTTTTAAAAGGTGTCACAGGACTGCAAGTTTTCTTTTACTTTTCAACACAGATAATCCCTTGAGGATCCCAATCAGCAAATGCAAATGTCACACATCATAAATTCTGCAGCTCCACAAGTCACTGTTTCATCAGTGAAGACCCTTGTCATGCCAACACTTACATGAGCAAGCGAAAAACCACATACCCAAGTACTCTGACAGGCATGCAGCCAAATGTGCCTATAAACACCTGGGGGAGTGGTGTATCTGGACCTGTATCCTGATAATGAATCTGTCCTTTGATTCATTATCACAAAATAAGCTTGAAAGGGGGTTGGGGAACTTCAACAGTTGTTTCATAAAAAGAACTGGAGGGGGGAGTTTTCTTTGGCATTAGGGAGAGATTTCCTGTGCTATTCCATGATCTCACTAGTAAATGCTGTAGGCACACCCCACCCCCAAGCCCAGGGAGCCTGGCTTCAAACAGCTTGGATTTGCTGCTTATTTTGTGAAAACAACTATTTCTATATAATTAATGAAAGCCTCCAGCCTCTTCTCTCCTCCCTGGATGGAGCCTATTTATAGATCATGAACTCAGCAATCCCAGCCGACACGGAAAATCCTTGAGTAGAAAGGGAGAGAAAGACAAAAAACTTTTCAATTTAGTGTGTTATTCCCAAAATTCCTTCCCACCACCACCCCTTTCTGTCACAGATGTTTATCTTAACTGGTGAAAACCTCGTGCAGCAGATTTTTAAAGAACACTGTCTAAGAAGCTGAAGAAGCAGCAGAAATTGTTTGCTCAGCTTATGTAAGTGATTAAGGCCCAAAACGAGTTTCAGAACTGGTCAACAAAACCAATCGCATTTTTGCTTCTCCCATCTTCTAAAGGACCTGCAGCGGAGGAGGTGAAGCTATAAGGAGAAAAGGAAATTTGGTGCCACCCTCCTTTGCTGCCACACTAACTTTCATTTTTAACACACCAATTAGGCTTACATTGGCTTTCACTGTACTATACAAGTTAAATGTTTCTCTTCCCCAGTTACTGAGAACTGCTGGACTTAATTCCTTCAATACATAGGAAATAATCTAGGGAACATCACCAAGATCCACCATCCACATAGAGCTGTTAGGTAGGTCAGCTGTCCCTCATTCATCACAAAGCTGGCCACATTTCAACTACACTGTTTGGGCAGGTCTGACTGTATGATCCTATGAGCCTTGTCTGAATGTGTTAATGTACATCTACACATACTCTGCCAGCAGAACAGGGGCAGCTTAAAGGTCACAATTCAACTTGCCCATGCAACAGTGTTCATTGCTCAGAGCACCCTCGGGCATGACCTGGGTGTTATAAATAACATAAGGAATGCCCTTTAAATTTGTGCACAGCGGGCCTTACGACTGAGTCACAGAGTTTGCTGTTTAGGATAAACTGATAGAGTGTCATGCACATACAGAATGGTAGCCTATTTTACAGTGGAGTTGTCCTGGTGAGTAAGGGCTGGAAACACCAGATTTTCCCTGCAATATCTTTACTATGTCCCACAGAAGTCTGGAACAGAGATGAGGGCCTTACTTTTCATTTTCTACCCTTTCCACAGACAGTGGCACAAGTGCAGTCACAAAGGAAAATAGCCCCTTGCAGAGCAAATGTGTATTTTTTGGAATCCAGCTCTTCATGACAAGTTTGCATTTCTGAGGCCTCCCTTCCCCCTTGTAGCAGCAATTAGCATCTGAGAAATGACATCATTGCTGACACCATCAGCCCAGGAACTCGTGCTGGGGCTCTGGCCCTGCAGCCACCTCCATGCTCCAGGGAAGATGTGTTAGCTCAGTCTTGGCACTCACATCTCTTTTCTCGGCACAGGGGCTGCTGGTCCAGGCAGGATAACCTCAGGCTTCTGAAGTCCTCTCGAACTCCTGAACAGAACCCAAACCAAATGTTTTCCCAGGGCCAGAAGGCTCAAGCTGCCTTTTCCCTACCATTCCCACAAGACTCTAACGCTACCTAGATCCCACTGGGGAGGAACTACCTGAGCTGAAAGGCTGCAAGAAGGAGGCCAGCAGCCACCTTGACTGCAGGCACTGGAAATGTCTCAAGGAAGCCTCTGGTCACACCATTTTCTGGGTGTTTTGCTATCTGAGGCTTTGTAGAAACACACAAGGACTTGAGAGCTACACACAAGGACTTGAGAGCTTCACCCAACCACTTTCTGCCAATGCTTCTCTTTGCTTTTAACACGTGTCTTGGGCTGGGACAGCTTTAGGATGGGATTTGCCTGCTTCCACGGAAGAATGATCGGGGAAATTTGGAGGAAGATCAGTACCAGCCCCAAAGCCAGTTCATTCATTTCCTACCAAAAAAGGAAGAGGGTTTTTTCTGCAGGAGAGGGTCAGAAAAAATCCTCTGTCCCTGCAGTATTTAAGCAAAACCTGTCTCAAGGAGGGAGCCCTGCTTGCACTTGGATCCCGTTCTGGTTTCTCCCTCTTGCAGATTGACCTTCTCTTTTGTCTTTCCTTCTTTTCAAGGATACTAAGCAATGACAAGGTACTTCATTTAAGATAATTTCACTTAAGACTGCATTATGATGAGCTGTATCTTGAAAGTGGACTTTCTTGTTCACCCTGTCACTTCCCCTGTTAAGAGAGCGAAGAGAAGTGAGGACCAAAGGGCTGCCTGCTTGCAGGATGCTGCAGTTACTGCCACTCCACAATTAAAAAACTACTCTAAATGCAAAGTAATGAAGCTTCAAGCTTGGTGCACAAGACAGTTTTGCAAGTTCAATTTAACCTTCCAAACAGTTCAGTGTGATTCATGCCATCATTACCAAGAAATCATTACCTTCCTAAGCCTGTATGAATTCATGTTTAATACAACTACACAAAAGCCATTCCAGTGATCCAGTTTTCACCTGTCCTTTGTAATATTCACTAAAAAAAAAAAAAAAAATCAAGCTTATAACTTCTACTAAGACACAAATGCCTTTTACTTAACAAGTACTTGCTATAGTGGAAAAAATGTAATTATTGCTTGGAATAGAAAAAGAAAGAATTCCTTGCTTGGAATTCTCTGGCTAAAACAATAAACAGGCCCCTTTGCTCTTGCTTTTCTTTGCATGCAGCATTACAAAACTATGCACAGTCACTAGGGAAAACAGAAAAAAAGCTAACATCAAGCTTCTTTTGAGGTCTATTGCTCACATTATTTTTCAGCTGAGGCAGACAGATGAAAGTACACTGGTTTCAAACCGGGATTAGCCACTTGGCTTTACCCATAACCATAACCTAATCATTTTTATTTTCTCCTCCATAGGCAGTTTAAATGAGAAATGAGAGTAAAGATGTCATGATTGTATCAGGGCTGATAAGATATCACACTGTGTCAGGTACATTCACAAATACCTGCCTTCGTTCAGGAAGAATTAGGGGCATGCAGGATCCTCGAGTTGACTCAGTGCTGCCAAAAGTATTTCTATTTTTTGTCTATTCCTATTGCACCTTTATATTCTGAACAAATTCAGCTGCTTTCTTCCATACACACACTCATAAATTGGCCCACTCATTAGCAAGGCACAAGGCAAAAGGCAAAATCAAAAGGTAACTCTGTACTAGAAGCCAAGCAAAAGGAAGTTTCTTAGGGCCCAAATCAGTAACACACATCACACTGCAAGTCACACAAACACAGCCACTTTACAGCAGGCAGTTTGTACTCCACAGGCTCTTACCATCAGTAGATATTGTTGAGGAGCCAAGCATGTGTGGGTTATGCTTAGGTTTGTGGGGCCTTTTCAGTAGGTTTTCTATATACACCACTTACTTTTGCATGAGTTTTCCAGCTCGATATTGGAAAGGATGGCAACCATCACTACTAATGTGAAATACAATCACACGGATCACTTCATATTCTTCTTTTTCAGGACCAATATCATAGGTTGCCAAGACCAGACGTGATGTGAAGCACCACTTTTGTTTGCTTCCTACCACGGGGAGGAGGATAGCAGAAAAAGTTCATTACCGCTCTTAAGTCCATTCAGCTGATTTAGACACCTTCTCCAGCTACTTTCTTAAATAGCTACCCTGAAAACCAACCTGTTTTGTTGCCATCACTTGAAATAAGGTTTCATATACCCCAAGAGACACAGAGTTCGCCCTTCTAAAGGCACACAGCATCATTTCCTGGTATGATGTGGGCAGCAGCCTTTTGCATCCAACAGCAGGGCAAATAAACAGGAACAACATAACTGGGAAACAAGCTGGCCAGCTGACATCCCACCATCCACAAGCCAAATGGAAAATGGACACAGTACCCTCCTCTCTATTTAGACCACTGGTCTGGATGCTCTCTCCAGAGGGATCCCAGAGCTAGCTGCGAGTGCCACAGCATCAGGAGCAGTCTCTGAGATATTAACACAGCCAAACATTGGACTAAATCTAACCTGAAGTCCATCTTCCTGTGTACTTGCACCTTATTTTAGTATTTATACTTTTACTGGTCTAGTCCAACAATTCTGCCAATTATCCAAAGGCCCATGTGTAGATGACCACTGGACTGTGAGCTCCCTGAAAATAAAGACTAAGGGAAACTCACATTTCTCACTCCACAGTGATATATTTAAAAAGCAACCATAAAAATTATTATGCAAAATATCTCTGACACATATTCAGATAAATTCAGCAGTCATTCAGATTGTGCTACTCCCCCAAAAAAGTTTTTCTCTATAAAACTGCAAAAACTCTGTTGGAATAAATGGTTGTCTAAACACAATGCAATTATCCTCAAAAGAGAATTCAGTCTTGAGAGTCAAATATAGACATGTCCAGAATTACATGCTGGCATGTTCCTAAATTCTTCATACCATTACATGTATAAACAAACTATATATGCTGTTGTAATCTGTCAGCAGTGCATAGCATTTGATTAAAATTTTATTACAGAAAAATTGTGGATAAACACGTATCTTTTTATCTTTTATTATTCACCAATGCTCTGTGCATAGAAATAGTACAATGAGCTTAATAACAGTGGTGCTTTCTTGTGCTTATGAGCCCAGGGAAAAGATCAAAGACAGAGAAGCCATTGGGAGGAGGAAGAGCTCTGGGGTAAGCTTTCTTTCATCTCAATTCACATTTCGATGTACATATACATGTGCTCACACATACGTATCGAAGTACTAAACCATGGTTTCATGGCAACATTAACAGGGGCAGCTAGAATCAACATTCATTTCCTAGTGGTGTTTCTGAAAGCATGGATAGTATATGCACACACATACTGTAAGACAACCTTGTGTATTGTAAGAAAACATGTATCAAATATACTAACATTGGTACATTCAACTGCAACACAACTATTTGCCCTTAGTATTAGAAGGAAATTCTTAAATTAATAACAAGTTCAGGAAATAAATTCAACTGTCATCAACTACACACAGCTCAATGAAAAAGCAAATGCAAATATCACTACTAATGATAATAATGATGATAAAAATAGATTAACCTGACTTAATAGGAAACACAATGAATAAAATCAAGCCTTACCCCACCCTCCCCCTTCTTCCCTGGTGGTAATTTTCAAGTTTAAAGAATAATATTAAGATATTAACAATAATAATGAGTTTGGCACTGGGCATTTTCCTGGAATTACTAAACCTTAGCTCGACCTACAATCCCCAGCAAGCAAAGCCAAATCTGAAATCGCAGGAGGTATCTTTTGCAAACACACACAGTTTGGGGCTTCGGTCTTTTTTTCATCTTTTTTGGTCAAATAGAAGGTGGATCAGGACTTCTTCACAGGAAACCCTGATGACATGATAAATACTACATAACCTAGGGACACTGCTGAAATGCTAAGGTACAATCCATTACCTACTACACCAGGATATTAAAATGGGGGGGAAGGGGGTGTTAACATATATATATATATCTTCCTTTTTAAAAGCAAAAGTTTAGCAGTTCACTTGTAAGGCTTTACTTTAAGAGGTGCCGCTTTACTTTATAAAGCAGGTTTTCAGCCTGCTCCTCCCTTTTCCCCTTGCTAAGAGGAAATCACTGCTTTACTCTGCCGCAGATGGTTACAGCCAAAAGTTAAGCACAGGTTTTCTGGCCTTCTCCCAAAGGCAGGCTGCAAAAGTGCTGCCAGCTGGGAACACACCTGGGTTGGCATCCCCTGCAGCCTGCCTGGGCTGGAGGTCCACTGAGACAGCCTCAAGAGGAGGTCCTCTGCTCAGCCCTGGAGCCTGCAACAGATCCAGCTGAAGCGCTTCTCACTTTTCTTCCCTGCCTTGCCCAATGCCTCTGGTTTTGATGAAGGGCCACAGGAAGCTCCCTCTCTGAAAAAACTAGATTTGGATTTCCTTCAGAGGGAATGATGGTGGTGAATGTGCCTGTTTCTGCTAACACGGGCGCAGGCTGATGCCTGCTGAACCCAGGGTTACGTTGCTGACTGTGCTGAGGGAGGAGAGAGCCTGCCTTGCTTAGTTCCATGGAAGAAATAAAGATTCTCCTGAGAGCTTTTCCACTTTGATTTGGAAGAAGAGAAAACAATGAATGAGCAAGGAAGAGGGAGAGGTAGCAGAAAGGAAAAAGAAAAGGCTGGGACTTTCTTTTCACACCAGAAGAAACCAGGGAGTTCGTGAGAGTGTCAGAAAACCCCAAGGAAAGGAGAGCTTGTGATTTATTAAGCAGCACTGGCCCCCTCCTTGGATTTTCAGCTAAAAACTCTTCCCACCCTTACTGATCTTTCTGACTGTGCAGCTGGGTTTTTCTTAGTCTTTCTACAGACAAAACCACTGCTCACTTCAGAGAGGCTACGCCTCGAGAATGACTGAAGGATCATGCCTTGTGCTTAGTAAGATTAATCAAAGAGGGGTTTGTTTATAGATCTTAGCAGCATTACAGGAGAAAGCTGAACAACTAGATGAAAGAGGGCAATCACCACCCCTTCAGCCACAGAGCACCATGACCACAACATCTCGCAGGATTAAGCAATGTAAATAAATGTATATATGTATACATGTATATCATACATATCACGTAAATATAGATATATTTGTTTATATACAGTGTAAATGTATATATTTTGTTTATAATTCTACTGGATTTTCCACTTGGGGTATCATTTTTCTTCTGAGCCTCCTGTCTTAAAAGTGACCAAAAGAAACTCCTGCAAGAACAGGATTGACCTTTCATACCAGAAACTCAATGAACTTTAAGCTTCAAATTACAACAAAAACAACCCCCCGTTTCTTGCTGTAATGAAAGCCACTGAAAGCTGTGAAAATCAATTCTTATTAAGTCTTTTGCAGAGGATATAGAAGTTCAGATAATTTTAAACCTCATCCTAAGAACACAGGAGACAAACTCTGTCCCACAAATTTTTCATCTCAAACTTTGGCAAGTCTCTCTCCACTGAGTTTAAGGGCAAAATGTGATAACGAAGAGAGACTCTGGGACACAGGAAAGTCACTGGTGATCTTTCTATAGAGACATCACAGCCTTTAATTAAGCACATCCAAGATCAAGTGTGTTGAGTTCACTGTACATTGGGCTCTGCCCTCTGCAAAGGGTTTTTCCGCCCCTCTTAGCAATGCAGTTTATCAAGTAACAGTCTAGATTGGGGTGGCTGGACCTCAGCAACTAAATCCCTTTTCCAAAGCTGTCTCACGTGGTTAGCACTGATTGGCCTGTGGCAGTGGCTTTCAGCTCTGCTCAGCTCCCAGAGATGTGCAGGGGGAAGCAGCTTGGCTGGAGAACTATGGGCCACTATGGGCCACACCGGGATGGAAACAGGGTGGGCAGATACCACCTATGGCCCAGGGAACCTCACTCTACCCCCTTGATGAAGTCGCATGATTTTAGTGCTTTGGATTTCTTTCTCCTTCCCTCACCTGGATGGAATCCAGGACCTCTACTGGTGCCCAGACATGATGATACCCCACCTTGAGTGCTACACGAGCAGGTAGGTCAGGATTCACTGTAAACAACTTTGCTGTAGCACAGGCTGACTTCCAGCATCTACATCTCACATGACTGCATTCATCCACACAACTTTTCTTCCTTTAGAAAGCCATTCCCCTCACAGCCTCAAGAGAAGAGCAGGGCTAGGCAGTCAAACAAAATCCCCCTTCATATCTGAGCCACACAAAGCATCCCAGGCTACTCCTTAAAACTGCTATGTATATATACATGAACAGTCAAATTAAAAGTCATGACCAGCTGCTTCCAGGACAAACACTTTCCACATGATGTAACCCAGAACACAGCCCCACCTGATCAGCATAAAACTTCTCTATGCATCTGATCACTTAAGAACAAAGATGCGTGGTAATAGTTTACTAATCGCACTGTCCAAAAAACAACCAACCAAATTTGTGCTTCCCAAATCCTCACAAAAATTTATAGCACATTTTGTACTGCAAAATGAATTTTTACTCTGCCTAACCTCATCTAAAAGAGACAGGCATGTTATCAAAATTCCTGTCTTTTTGAATCTGAAGTTTCTGATGTTTTCTGTGGAAATGCTTGAGGTGATCCCCTACTGCAACTCATTGTTTCCCTGCATGTAATTTAAGACTGCAAAAACGTGCATTTTGAAAACTAGCTGGAGTTAGCTGCAAAGGTTTTTGGAGGGACAGAGTCATTTAGGCTCTTGGAACCATATACACGACCAATCTTCACTGAAATTTCTAAGCGCTGAGCTGCTCCTGAAAACTGGATTTAACATTCAAACTCTCATAGGCTCTTCCAACACTGAGCAGAACAAGATCCATTCCTACAAAATCACAGCTTCTGAATCATTTATTCCAATCAGGGAATTTAGGGGTTTTTTTATTTTATTCATTAAGTCAAATTGTGAGAAAAAAATAACAAAGACTTCTTTCAGATATACATGATAAATCACAGTATAGGAGAAAAAAATACAGAACTCCTATCAACACTAATTACACAACTAAACCCAGTCTCCAGAGCGCATTCTCTGAATGTGGGAGTAATACATGAATCTCAAGTGGAAAGTTTGGATCACAAATCTAGCCTTCAATTTCTACCTGCTACAAGCAGGGGAATATTAGATGGCTCTAGCAGCCCCTGGCCTGAAAGAGGTGCTGCTCATTAGTTATCCCTAGGGAAGTGTAAAAGTTGAGGTTTTTATTGAGCATTCACTGAAAAAGAAAATTAAAGCAAAACAATGAAGTCAGATAGCTTGAACAGCACCTATTTTTTTCTTCCCAATTAAGAAACTGGACAATTTTACTCCAGGGATGTAAAATGTTTTGGTGTTCTCTGCAGCAAAAGTTACTCACTAGATTTGCAAAGGCAGCATGTGGCATGGTTACTGCCACCCTACTCATATTCCTTCCCAAGCCCTGGCTATAACAGCTCCCCTGGCAAAAGGGTTCAAATCTCCTCATGTAAGTGATACATGGCTTGGGCAATCTTCCAGATGCACTTGTATCAGCACAAAAGGTCACAACTTCCACGCTACTTGGCATCACTCCCCTCTGACCCTCTGGCAGAGTGGTTTACAGGAGCAAGTCCAACTCACTCCATGCAAAATCAGCTGGATTAAATCAAACCACTAATTTAAAGGGTTTCTGCTAACCAGCTGGATGTGAATTGAGACTGAATATGTTAACTTGTCTGCCAAGGGATCCAGAGGGGCAGTAACTGCTGGAAAAAGAGACGTAATGAATACCAAGGACCTACATTTTCTTCCAGTGGCACAGCTGGATCCAAAAGATGGCACATGTCTTTGGCTTTTGTGCCCTATTGGTGTCCTGCCCTGGCCAGCCTTAAGACTCTTAGAAAGTATGAGCAGTATGGGAAGCTGGTGTAAGAGAATTTCCAGTTTGGAAAAAATTAAACTGTGCCTGCATCTGTGGCTTTTCTGGGCAGTCTTAGTCCAGAGACACTAGCCAGCATACTGGGAGTGAGGAAGAAACAGTTCATATCCAAAGTGCAAGACTTCCCTGCTAATCCAGAAAGAGAGGGCACTGCATTAGATAGCAGAAGAAAAAACCCTGAGCTGGTAAAAGCATCGCTTTGGTTATGGGCAATATTCACACCCAACACCAAAGGTGGGAAAATACTGTGCCTGAGGAAATTATAACCTCACTGCTCACCCTGCCCTGGCCTGGCCCCACTAACTTCACTCAGCTGTTGCTTGCAAAAGCTGCTGTGAGAGCAGGAATGTTACACACAGCTGGCTTTGGAGGCTGGGAGCCTGTCTGAAATTTAGGAACAATCTGTGGCTGGAAATGACGGTTACCAATGGGATTTCCTGACCTACTCTCTCCATAACTAGTGCTGAAATGGGGTTAGCTGATAGATTTCTGCCAGTGCTTGAAGAGGAGTGAGAGATTAATACTATACATATTGGGTTATTGCTGTTTGCTTTATTATGTTATATTATATATTCTATTTTTAGACTACTACTGTAAAATCTCATGCCATAGCTGAGCTGATATAACAACGATATAGCTCTGCCGTACATCACATTAAGTGCCACTGCCAGCAAGCTTACAGTGCCTTTTCTGCAACTGTATTGAAAATACCCCTCTGCACTGAGCAGCAGTTAATAAACAGTTAGTAAAGTGCCAGGGGCTGACAAGCATTTTCAGCAAAACATCACAAGCCAAGAGGCAGTTCCAAGAGATGTGAAATGGTGTAGAAATCAGTAGCAATAGTGTTTTATTCTATTTCTAGATTTAGCACACAGCAACACTCTGCATTCTTTGTATAGGAAAGTGGTAGCACCTCTGTTAAGTGGATTTTTCAGGCACTGAAATAGGATGCTTTCCTGAAGCCATATTAAGATTATGGGATAATAAACTTTAAGATTAAAAAAAATAATCATTTAAAAACCTACTCTACACAGAAGAAGGAACCAAGATTTCTTTGTCAACAAAATAAAGAAAAAATCCAAGTGAGCAGGTGAGATCTTTCCCCCTCCCTCTTTATTTCTTTTTTAAAGAGAACACAGAATCATAGAATGGTTTGGGATGGAAAGTACCTTAAAGACCATCTAGTTCCAACCCCCTGTCATGATTAAATCTTCCTGTATTTCAAAAGGAACATTTTTCTTAGTGGGCACATTTGGAAATTCACTGCAGTATTTCCATGCACCTGTAAAATAATGCTTAAAGAGTGAGAGCTTGAAACCTGCACAGGAGTTGTATCAATGTCTGATCTCCATCACTGTCTCAAAAACAAACCCAGCCTCAGCCCAGCTCTGAAAGGACTTTGTCCTTTTTGATGATATTTATTTTTCTTTCATAAGCAATAGGAGTTAAGGTTGGCTTCTTAAAATCTCAAACAGTTTAACCCCACCAAATACAGGAGTTGAAAAATAACTTTCATAACAAAAGTGTTATCATGCCAAATAAGAGGTACAATAACTGGCATAATTGTAAGGCACTAAACGTAAACATAAAGGAACAGAATATGTACACTCAGCTACTGGAGATGACAGCCACGGCTGTAACCCACATCTTCAGGAATTTCACCAGTTAACAAATTGAGTATTTTATAGTTACATGCCCATTTCCCCAGAACAGTCTCCTCTCTTTAAGGGTGAAGGGATGCTTTGAAGTGCAGGAGGACAGTGACACTGCAGTGAAGGCAGCCCCTTCAGAGGGCAGGAGTCATGAGAGTTGAAAGTGCTGCAGGGAGCACAGGCAGGAATGAAAAGTCATCCTGTGCCCCATACTGTGCCTCTCAAGAGAAAGACTGTCTGTCAGGAGCTATGGAAAGAAAATGCTGGGCTTCATCCATGGAGACAGGGAGGACTGCCTGCAGCACAATAGGAAAATCAGACAGTGGAATAAGTGGAGTCCCCTAAAGATCGGTTGGCAAATGCTTTTTCACTTCATAAAGACGAAGCAAAGCCTTGCCAGGTATCATAGAATCATAGGTACCTGGCAGTTTCAAAGGGACCTCCTCAATTCCCTGTTTGATTATTCTAATGGCTGATTGTTCTCTAGCTAGTGTCTCATGAAACCTCAGTCTCTGGGAAAGAAAGTGAGACTAGCTCCACACAGACCCTCCAGAGAATGATGACCCTTCATCATCATCCCTGAACTAGACCACTCCATTTCTTTTCAAACAGAGGATGGGGCATTTTGTCTCTATAACTCCTTTGAAAAAAATCAGCATTAAACCTCTGCACTGCCAGGTCTCACTGCAACCAAGCTATAGAAAGAAACCCACACTGAATCCACTAGGTATGTCCTCAGTGGGGACACAGCAAAAAAACATGGGGGACTCACGGCAGCCTGAAAGAACTCCAGAAACAGGTCACGGAGGCCCACCGTGTGATGATGGTTCCCAGAGTCACCCTGCACAGAAGGGAGCAGCCATGTGGAAGTGACCATCACCTTCCACTTTAGTGTCATTCATTAAAAGGCAGTTGCTGCTGAAAGTTTCCCACAACAAGAAGCTCTTTTGATTCCAAAATTGCTCCACTAAGGGAAATCTTAAGAGTCATCATTTTTATTCTGGCCTTACATTCTGGATTTTTGCCTGGGCAGTGCTCAATCAGGAACAAAATCTATTTAAAGTACATGCACAGTATGAATTATATATATGTATATAACAATGCTGGAGACAGACTCTTCCTAAGGGACTGTAGTGATAGGACAAGGGGTAACGGGTTAAAACTTACTTAAACAGGGGAAGTTTAGATTGGATATAAGAAAGAAGTTCTTTACTGTTAGGGTGGTGAGGCGCTGCAATGGGTTGCTCAGGGAGGTTGTGAATGCTCCATCTCTGACGGTGTTCAAGGCTAGGCTGGTCAGCCTTGGGTGACATGGTTTAGTGTGAGGTGTCCCTCCCCATGGCAGGGGGGTTGGAACTTGATGATCTTAAGATCCTTTCCAACCCTAACTCTTCTATAATTCCATTATGCACAGATGTCAAGGGAAGGGAAGAGGTTGTGATATTGTACGAAAATATAAATAAAAAAGATTGTTCAGAGAACCTAAGGAAAACATTTCACTATAATTGAGGCTCTGAGGTCCTAATCCAGTTTCCCAGCTGGTCAAATGGTGAGGCCAAGAATATATTAGTTTGTCCTGAAGCAAAAGCAGACTGAGAGGAAGCAAAATTACCCAACACAACCCTGTGACTTTGGTTTTCAAAACTGCTTCTAAAATAATTATCAAAAAAAACCCCAAACCCTATCAAATCAATCACAAGAAGAGTGCGACAACAGGATTAATAGCAGGTTATACCCTATATATACTATATGCCCTGATCCTGTTTGCAAGACCTGAGAAAGAAGAAAGCCTACCTGCTTCCTTACTGTGTGCTGTGTTTTTCTTGAAAGAAATGCTAGCTTCTATTAGCAGAAGACACACTGAGTAGTGAGATAACCCTATAACAATGTCATTTGCTTCCAGAAACTACTCCTTCTAGGCAGCATTCAGCACAGATGTTTCAAGTGTGCATTAGACCCAGGCTCAAGGTAAAATACCAAGGGAAACACCACATCATCTTCAGCTTGTTCCCTCACTGTGTTGGCCAAGAAGAACAATGAAGGCAATTGGTGTACCAGTTAATCCGTGTGTGCAAAATATTCAACATGTAAGCACAGAAGGAAAAAAGAAAAGGCCACAGCAACCTTTTAAAAGAACATGCATCAAGCTTTGTTTTTCCAGTGCAAAGGAATGGAAACCTTCTCACTGACTTCAATGGGAGCTGGGCCAGACCCTGGAAGTCTTCACATAAAACTTCCATTAAAGACAAGTTGCATATTGGCATAAGACATGTATATTTTATTCCCTGCTTTTTTCCTCCTGGTAAATGGCAAGCAGCACATAATGTCTGAAAATTAAGCTTGTGATACAAAGACAACTTTCTGAGGTTTACAAATGCATTAACTGTAATAGCCAAAACTGAACACTGAAAGAGCATGTATAAGAAATCACCTTTTTTTGTTCTATTATGCATTAAGTTCATTGAAGAGGTCTATAATAACCAAAATCTACCATATAACATATGTCTACCATATAACATGACAAATAATAGCAGTGTCATTGGTGCAATGGCCCAAGTTATTCCTATACTTTGCAACTGTTGTACTACTGTTTTTAATATTGCTCCTACAGCTTGCAAAGCAAAGCTCCAGCAGAAAGACAGACGATTGTGAAAAGTAGGAGCAAACAGAATGTTGTTATGCTTGTACAGCTCCCATTTTGCACAAACCTTTTCACATAACTCAAGCTCAGACAGCTGCTGAGGCCATCAGTTCACAAAACCTTCGATTCCACATTTCGACAACTTTATCTCTAAATGAACCCATACCAATGAAGATATCCATGTATCCCAATTCAAATGCAAAGAGACTGACTCAAAATATTCATCTGATTCCATGAAGGTGAAATTAAAAGCACTTCTGAGCTCCTGGATCTAGTGGTGTGCCCTGGCTACAACCCAAACTTGCACCAGGATGTGAGAAAAGAACAGCCTTGTTCTTGATTTCAGTGAAGAGAAAACCTAAGAGCTCCGATCAGATCACTAGGATTGCTGAGTGCAGAGTGGCACTATTCAAACTAGAGACACTGTGTATATCAGTACCATTCGGTACCCTACCAGTTTCCAAACCAGTCTCTTAATACCTTAATACCTCAACCAAACAGTCTTTCTTTTTCATTAATGTACCCCAAATAACAATGCTGTGACTTCTACACACAGAGCATGTAATTATACAGATTAAACCCACAAAATTAAAACTCAGTAAAGAGCTTAGAAGAAACTCAAGCCCAGCATAACCAGAAATAACTTACAAATGTCTCAACAGTGTGGACCAGGCCACCCTGTGTCCCTTAATCTTGCAATTAAATTGTTAAGAGACCTACTCAGCAACATTGGCCTTCCTTACCTTTTGCCACATTTTGATGAAAAAGAGCTCTCCAGAAAAATTGAAGAAAACATTGGTGTCGTAGGCATCATCCCCAACGTTAGAGATGGAAATGTTAAGTGAGATGTTCCTCACCGCTCCCAGGGCCAGGTAGGCAGTTCTGTCATCAACACTGTAGGCAGAAACAGTTACACTGGTTTAACTCTAAGCAATTTCCACACTCTGGTCCATCTTTCTTCCTGCTATGGAGTTGTCACAACTCAACAGCTTAAAAGCCTCGGTAGTCAATGATTCAGGAATGTGCTCTATGGCCAATGCATAGGGCAGGTGCGGGTGTGTGTACTAGGAATGAGCATCTCCCAAGTCATGGTTCTGACACTGTCTTTTGTGACTGTAAGGAAACCCCACGATCCTCATGTGGAGCTGTTTCACATGACTTATTGTTAATATGGTTTTAGTGAGAATAAAATAGTTGAAGACTGTAAAGTAATTGAACAGGGGAAATGCAACAAGTTCAAGATAATATGCCCACATTCAAATATACAATCTATTTCAGCTTGTCCCTCAATAATTCAAACTTATTCCAACATTCTAGTAACTTCTTAGAGTCATGCTATGGATAGAAAAACATAAAGAGGGTAAAATAAAATATAGAAACAGGTGTAAGTTAAAAAATGTACAGAAATTACAACAAATGTCCACTAATCTCTCTTCAGGTGTTTAAGCTGGATCTAACCCGATGGAGTCATCTGTAAGTGGAATACCAATGCAATAGCTGAATTAAAATAACAGATATATATCATGAATCAATACACTATTGTAACATGGCATAACAGATTACAAACACAGATATGCATGCACACAGAGGCAAATATAAATATTCATCTATGCACATATGTATTATGCAATATTTAATCGTACCAGGCTGTCCAGAAGATGAGCTAACAAGTAGGAATAAAGGCTAAACTACAGTATCTATGCACACATCTGCAGGCCTAGGAACTAAAAGTGCAGCAAAAGATAATATGGAATATACCACGTATAAATATAAATATAAGAAAAAATAGCCAAAATATCAAATTGGCTACTGGAGTCTAAGACCATTCATATATCACAGAGAAACAGATTGTGTCACAGAGAATACAGCAAGCAGCTGGTCAGAAAAGGGCACAGACCTTCAGCCACACAGCAGGGAAGTGGCTCTCAGTTATTTCCTATAGGGCACAGCCAGCCCAAAAGTACAAAGGAACCATCTCTAAGGAGAGCTACCCTCTCACACAGGCCCTGCCAGGTGCCGTTACACAATACACATGCATGCAGCAGCACACAATAGCACACAGCAATCAGTAGCTGGCCAAACTACCTTCCGTTCACCCAATTTCCATGAAAGAATGGCTGTGCCAAGGTTGTATATGCTGCCACACGCTGCAATTCTGCATATCAGCAACTCTGAAAATGCTTTCTCAACATTATAGTTTATTCTCAGAGTAAACTATCAGTGAGAATAAATATTTGCAAAAGCATATGCAGCGCAGGATCGACTGCAAAACTAGCTTGAGAGGTGCAAATGGTTTGAGTTATTGCTTCTTATATACCAAATTAATGGCACAACCATAGAAGAATGCTTGGAAGCTTTTAAACGTCAACATTTACAGCAGAAAAAAAGCAGACAAATTATGAAGATGCTGAACAATCTGCTGGGATTTCCTAATTATCAAAAAGTGCATATTTGAAAGCAATGAAATAAACCGGTAATTTATTACTGCGAGTTATTTCTCATGTACTTTATAATCTCAGTTTCAGCAATCACTTCAGAACTTACTCAGCACCTATCAAATTCATTGGCAAAATCTGGAACCATCACTTCAGTAAGCAAAGGAACACTACAAGGTATTTGTCTTACGCTTTATCTCATTTATCTTTTATTTGACACTAAATGCAATGTATGCTACAGGATCCTCTCTGAATTGTTAGCAGCAGCACTTTGAGATTTAACCTCAAGTCAAGACAATCAAGAATACTATTTCTACTGAATAATAAAAAAACGCTTAAAATTAAAATCCTATTTACAACTAAACCCACTAAAAAAGTCAAAATGAGCACCACTGTATTGTGTTATCCTTTTCTAAAGCTACCACTCCTCTCTTAAAAGTACATCATGCCAAAATGATGTTTCTAACAACATTTTCCTTAGCAGAGAAAGGAAACCTGCTTTCTAAGACCACACTGCCGTTGCTCCTATGCGAAATTGACACACTAAGAAACTGAAAAACCTCACTGATTTTAGGCTGGTTCAGTTCTTTCTCTAAAAGGCTATATGAGATTGTGCTATAAGTCTCATTTTTAGAGAGCCAGCTTTCTGAATCACTAAATCTGTGTACATCTGGAATGAATCAGGTTCATTTGCAGTGAGAAGAGGATTAGTAATCTCCTCATTCACAGGGGAGTTCCCAGGCCCTGTTTGCTGCTTGAGAGAAGCAAACGTCATGGGGTGCAAACAGGCTGCTGGGGTGCTGGAGCAGCTCTACTGCTAAGCCAGTGCCGTCCTGTACGTTAAGTGGCCTAGCTGCAATATCAAAATATGTCAATTAAAGAACCGTTGCCACCTGCCAGAACCAAGAAAACAAACTAAAGCCATCCCTTCATCTTGATATGTCAAACAACTGAAGAGACATAATTAAGTAATAGCTTTCAGTTTATGTTTTGTTGGCTGAGAACTATAAAGCTTCCAACAGTCTCACTCTGGCCCTTGTAGCCTTGCTTACATCAAGGAGATAAATATAAGACGACACAAAGCTAAAAACAAAAACACACACAAAAAAATAAAAAAAAGAAAAAAAAAGGGGAGGGGGGGAATACCAAGATGTAATCACTCAGTTGGATAGAACACCACTATCTCATTACATCAGGTACTATGCACAGGCACTGAGCTGAGTAAAAGTCCTGAGTAGCCTGTAGATGCATATACACATTATATATAGGCAAACACATTTGTACACACATATGTACATGAAGGCACAAGAATGACATCAACGTATCGATGGTTGCTTGAAAAGTCTGACATCTGGAAGTACTAAACACCTGCAGCCTTCTTTCGCACGACCCAGACTTAGGGGTAGCAAGCAATTCTGCCATGTTTTTGATTTCACTGGCCATGGTACTACACATCAAATGTAAATAGATATAATGTTTTCCTCCTAAGTGATTAAGAAAAAGGAACTGAATTCCGGGATAAAGCAAGTGTCATCTTTTTGCATGCTTAAACGTTCTTTTTTAATGCCTGCACCACATCACTACACTATGGTCAGCAAGAGAAGAAAGACCAGCTGGGAAAGGCACACTGAAAAGATCTGCAATTTTCATTTCCCCACCCCCCAACATGCTGGTATTTTTATTAACATGGGCCAGGGGAGGCATAATCCACATTCCAAAAGGTACTTGGGGACATAGTGCTCTATTTCCTGCACTAGGGAGAATTTTTGGTAAAAAATGAAAAAGCATTTAGCACTTCCTCTCAGCCTGCACAGACCATGCATAGTGCAAGGAATGTGATGGGGTTGTACTTACTCTGTTAGTTTGGGTCACCAAGTTTCTCTTTTATATTAGGAGCCTTTCTTTCTTTACAGCGAATCAGCACCTATATTGATAAATCACTGCTACTGCTCAGTGGACAGTGGAAGTTACAGCTGAGGTTTGAGACTGCAAGTGGGTAAAAATGAGCAACTGAAGTCAAATCTGTCCTCCAGCTCCACCAGATGCAATTAAAGCATCATATCTTTTGCTTGTAAATTAGTAAAGGGTGTGAGTCCACAATATTGGTCCTGTGACAGATCCAAACAGATTTCTACCTTCACCAGCCATCATTGCAGTTGTTGTTCACAGTTCCTGTGGTACTTGAATATTATTTTGTCCCCACAGACTCTTTACATCACATCAACCCTGAAAACCTCTCTCCTGTGTTTTTAGCAGAGGTTACAGGGGCAGTTGAACTCTGTGAAGAGTTTTGGAAATACTTAAGCCTCAAAGGCCAATGAAAAGCTGAAACCCTGAGCTGATCTGGGAATTCATTTGATGTCTCACTGGAAAACTGAGAGGTAGCAGCCCCACAAACAAACCCAAACCAAGTAAAAATTTTAAACAACCCCACAGGGAGCAAAGCTATTAACAGGCTAAGAGAGCTGGGCTTGCTCAGGCTGGAGAAGAGAAGGCTCTGGGGAGACCTTATAACAGTCTTCCAGTACTTAAAGAGGCCAGCAAGAAATCTGGAGGACTCTTTACAAGGGCCTATAGTGACAGGACAAGGGGGAATGGTTTTAACCTGCCAGAGGGGAGATTGAGATTAGACTTTCGGCAGAAGTTCTTCCCTGTGAGGGTGCTGAGGCGCTGGCACAGGGTGCCCAGAGAAGCTGTGGCTGCCCCATCCCTG